>PVJI01016006.1:0-39479 GCA_004026765.1 Micronycteris hirsuta
TAATGTTATTATGATGTGCCTTGGTGTGTTCCTCTTTGGGTCCCGCTTCTTTGGGGTTCTCTGAGCTTCTTGGACTTCCAGGAAGCCTATTTCCTTTGCCAGATTTGGGAAGTTCTCGTTCATTATCTGTTCAAAAATACGTTCAATTTCTTGGTGTTCCTCTTGTCCTTCTGGCAGCCCTATGATCCGGATGTTGGGTTGTTTACAAATGTCTCTGAGGTCCCTGAGTCCCTCCTCATTTTTCTGAATTCTTGTTTCTTCCTTCTGGTCCACCCCATTGGTTTGAGTCCCAGCTTCCTTTTATTCCCTATTGGTTCCCTGTAAATCTTCCTCTGTTATCTTTATCGTTTTGTTCATGTGTTCAACTATTTCTTCCAGTTTTGTGAGCATCATGATTACCAGTGTTTTAAACTGGGCATCTGTTAATTTGGCTATCTCTTTGTTCGTTAGTTGTAATTTGTTCTGATCTTTCGTTTTGGCCATTTTCATTCTTTTTTATCTTGGCGCACCTGTCGGAGTCTTAGGTGTTTGTTGGTGCTTGGCAACCTGGGTCGCTTTTTTGTGACGTTTCCTCTGGGGGCAGGGCCTGGGAGGGAGCAATGGCGTCTGCCGTTCACCGCCACTCCCTATCACCCTCTGCTCCCCAGTTCCCCACTGCCTTTTCCGCCAGTCTTGGCCCTGCTGGTTCCCACTGGCCTCTCCGGTTACGCCGCCGGCCTGCGAGGTTCACCTGTTGCTCGGGGTAGTGTTTTGTTTAGGCGCTCGCGGGGTGAGTTCCTCCGGGCAAACTGCTTCTCACTCCGCTCCTCCGCTCGGTTCTGCCCTGCTTACCGGCCTGGATGTACGTCCTCCCCAACTTCCTGGGTGTCGGACTTCCCTTCAGTTCAATTCTGTCCGTTCTGGTTGTTTATTTTTCGCTATTGAGTTCTTTGTTTAAACTCTCTGGTTGTGAGCGGCAGTGCAGTGCGTCCACCTACGCCACCATCTTGGCGGAAGTCCCAGACTTTTTCAGCCTTTGCCACACACTAGGATCTAGAAACAGTTTTGTTCCTAAATATGTAGCCTTCTTGTATCATTTCATCTTTTTTTATTCTTGTGAAAGTTACTGGCTGTCTGGTGGCAACATATTAAAGTCTGTTTCCTCCCAATGGCAGGCACAGCATTGCGAATGGGGCAAATAGGAGCTGTCAGGGTCACGGGCGCGGCGGCCGCTCCAGCCCCCTGCTCTGAGCCCAGCTTGCTCTCTGGGTGATGACCAGAACGGTGGCAGACCAACTGCTGAGGTGGGTCGGGAGGTACCCGGGCCGAAATGCTCTTATCCAGAGATTGATCCTAGCCAATCCCGGGCTTCTCCACCCACCATTGGCTTTCTTTGACCCTCTTCTTACTTCCTTTGGAGGTTTAATTAAGTTAAATTATATTCTTTTAACTGTTTCAGTCCCAGTGGAATCTTGTTTTACTAGTTCATTAAAACAAGAAATCCTTTTCTCTCTCTCAAGAAAAAAAGTTGATTTTTTTTTTTTTTACATGCAACATTTTTATGAGGCACAGGCGCGTGATTTGCCTGAAGTTAAGGTGGTCCATTTAGTAAGCTCGACGTTAATACAGTTAAGGGTTAAGTGCAAACACTATACATTCACAGCCTGACTACATCACAATTTATAAAGTGCCAGACTAGTGCTAATTGTCATTCAGCTTGAAATTTTTTTACTTGTGGAGGGAAACAAAAAAGTAAGTCCCTCTTCATTCTTCTAGGAATGAAGACATTTTCCTAAACCAATCAGTCACAAGGGTAAGGACTATTCTCGTTTTTTCTTTAATCCTGCTCATTAGAACACCAACTTTTATTTAAAGTCTGTACTGACTTTCACCTTGGCTGGTGTGGTTCAGTTGATTGAAGTGACATCCCATAAACTGAAAGGTCGTGGGTTCTATTCCCAGTCAGGACATGTGCCTAGGTTGTGTGTTGGGTCCCAGTCAGGGCACCTCCAAGAGACAACTGATCAACGGTTCCCACTCACATCGAGGTTTCTCTCCCTTTCTCTCTCTCTTCCTTCCCCTCTCTAAAATTAATGAGCATGTCCTCAGCAGAGGATAAAAGATAAAGTCTACACCAACTTTCATTCTTGGCGGAACAGGAAGAGGAAAGTCACACAGCCAGCAACACTGCTGATTGGAATCTTGCCTTCGTCCTTTGCATGTGTGTCGCTAGCGTGCTCTAAGAGGCAAGTGCAATGATGTAGCTCTGTGTTTTCCCATCAAAAAGGCGCGCCTCCCTTCCCCTCCACCTGAGGCTTCAATTTAGCAGAAAGAACCTTCTGGTGCGAGGTCCCTTCATCAACTAACACACAGAACACAGACCTTCCTCTGAGAGAGCTTAGTTCTTTTAGCAAGACTCGATTACTTTGCACATGCAACAAAATCTATTTTAAATAGAACACATAAGGGTTTCAAATAGAGATTTTTCACAAATTGTAGGACAAGCAGAACGTGAATGGGGCTGGCAAGATGGCTAGAGAATAGGACCATAAGGGAAAGAAGACAATTTAGGGGAAAGACAAGTTATTTAGTCTGCTCGAAACACATTTATTGACTTTTTAATTTAACATGGCAGCAGCGGGTTAGCTGGATAAACCATTCAAATTATTTAAACTGAGTGGAAGATTGAAAACACTCCAGAATGATACAATCAGTAATGCCAGGGCATAAGCATGCTCACTGGCTTGTTTCTTAAAAAAATAAAAGAAATGAGCTATCGAGCCATGAAAGAAACATGGAGGAACCTTAAATGCATATTACTAAGTAAAAGCAGTCAATCGGAATAGGCTGTGTACTGTTTGAGCCCCACTCTATGACATTCTGGAAAAGGCAAAACTATGACGACAATAATAAGACAGTGGTTGCCAGGGTTGGGAGGGGAGAGGGATCGACAGGTGGGGCACAGAAGATTTTTGTACAGTGAAACTATTCTGGGTGATACTGTAACGATGCATACGCGTCATTATGCGTTTGTCCAGACCCACAGAATGTACAATGCCGCGAGTGAATCCTTATGGAAATTACGGACTTTGGACGATAATGATGTGTCGATGCAGGTTCATAAATTGTAACAAATATACCACTGTGTTGCAAGATGCTGATAGTGGGGGGGGGGGGCTGTGCATGGGTAGGGGGATGCATAGAGTATATGGGAACTTTCTGCACTTTCCACTGATTTTGATGTAAATTAAAAGTGCTTTAAAAATAAAGTATATTTTTTAAAAAGAGGAGATTTTGACCTACACGATGTTTGGGTAATACTTTAACAAGCGTTTATGGAGCACCCACCATCGAGCACCCTACTGTGGAAGACAGCCTTCGGGGTGGCCCCGGGTGATCCCTGACCCCTGTGTAGTCTCCTGCTGCGTTGTACCAGGGCGGTTTGTGTGACTACTGGACTACGGCAGGAGGGATGGCGTGTCACTTCTGAGATCAGACAAAAGACACTGCCTCTTCCTTTTTGCTCACTCTTTCTCTCTCTCGGAACAATTACTTGGAGGGAAGCCGGCTGCTGGGTCAGGGAACACCGTATGGGGAGCCTCCGTGGTAAGGCGCTGAGGCCTTGAGCCAGCAGCCATGGGAGCGAGCCTGGAAGCAGATGCTCCATGAAGCTTTCAGACGGCCGCACCCTGGCTGAGATCCCGACAGTGGTGTCATGAGATGCTGAGCTGCAGTCACCTGGTGAAGCTGCCCAGATTCCTGCCAGACTGTATTATACATAAATATATTTCCAAGCCAAATTTTGATGTGAAAAAATAAACAAAATCTCAGCTTTCCTCACACATCCATGGCTTCCTCGGAAACTAGGTGAGACTAAATCTTTGTTGTGTTAAGCTGCTTGGTTTTGGGGTAATTTGTTATACAGCGATTGATGACTAACACACTTGTGTTAAACAACAGGAAATGCAAAGGTAACAAACCACGTGCAGGAGAGATTCTGTCATCCTGGTTCACCTGCAGCTTCCCAGGGCCTGGCTCCTAGTAGGCACTCAGAAACTACTTGTTGAACGAGAAATTAAAACGTGGCCACTGCCCCTCAGATGCTCACAGATGCTGTGAGCATCTGAGGGGGAGAAAACATGTGAACAGGTAACTATCACACAGGTGTGAATGACGTATGTGTTAAGAGAGATAAGGCGCAAGCAGAATGTGGAATTGCGGAGGCCGTGATTCGTTGTGTTGGGAGGGGGTCCCAGAGCCTGCATCGAGGAGAGAGTGACAGGCCAGGCCTTTCCAGATAGGCTGAAACCCGCTGTCTTTCCTCTTCAGCTTTATCATCTGATTGACAGCTATTTACAGAAAGCTGTGACTTTAAGAAGAAGACTTCCTTCTTGTGAGAACAGTTCCGGAGAAAATTCGAGACAAATCTGTTAGTTATTAAACATAGTTTTTTGTAGACATGGTCACACACAAGACCGGATCAAGGGAGAACATGGCGCAAAAACACAAAGCAAAAACAAAGCTCCTCCAAGATGTGGGACAAGCAAGGGAAGAGGTTTTTCCATCTGACAGCGGCCTCCAGAAATGAGGGTGGCATCTCAGGAGGTCAGAAAGCCAAGAGAAGGGGCTGGAGGGGCGTGGCGGGGACGAAGCCAGGGGCTCCAAGGAAGGAAATGGAACATTAAAAAAAAAAAAAAAGCAAAGTGACGTCTAGAACAAGTCCCCAGTGCCAGGCTGGGAAGATGTTGTTTATCTCGGTGCTGAGCGCACGCTGCCTGTGGGCTGGGAGCTGTCAGACGCTCAGTGTTCCCACCTCTGGCCATCCCGGCCGCATCTGGCCCGTGCGATGTTACCATGGCTGTGTATCCCTAGGCAGTTATTTTCTTTGTCACTCTACATTTTTAAAACTTGAATTTATTTGAGAAGGAAATATGATAGCCTCATCACAAGTGGAAACCTAGCATCTCCCCATTACACGTTAAAATAAATACCTAACCATTAAAATAACAAATTTACACCCACACATCACTTGACATCCTCTTGAGTACCAATGTATTGTACACAGTCACATCTGAGAAACACCGGCTTTAGTCAAAGTAATTAAATCTCAGCTCGGTGACAAATTGCAGGGAAAAAGTGGGTGTGCTCCAAGGAGGTTTTATTTACAGAGAAGCAAAACCAAACTTTTTAAGTGCTCAGATGTAGAACATGCTAGGAGAGATAGCTCGAAGGATTAAGTGCCACGGGAAAAATGTCGGAACCGTGCGCACACGTCCAGCAGTCACTTCATGAGTCACAACTGTCTGTCTCCATCTCCACCCGCCCCACACCCCCCCTCTAGAAGGTCCTCTGGGGTGGACGTACCTCGCTGACCTCTCACCCCATCAACCAGCACACAGCAGCACCGCAGTAAGTTCTCTGGGAGAACAAAGACCAGTGAAAGGCACTTGTTTTTGCTGCAAAGATCATCTCTTACATTTGTCTCACGCAAATAGTTGACACATTTTTGTTGGCTGTAAAAACATGTTTTTGAGCAAAATTTTGGTCTGAGTAAAAGACAAAACCTTGGCTTCGCTTGTTCACCCATGACTTTGGATTGCCACTCGGTGCCCAAACAGGTAAACCCAGGGAGCAATTTCTTGGAACTGAATGGACGCTTTCATCCTGGCCGAGTAGTGTAATCACAGCGGAATTTAGCCATCTGGAGGCCTGGGCCCCACCCCTGCACATTCTGAGCTTGATTCGGAGAGGAAGTCCCACATCTATGGCACAGAGGTACACAGTTCTGGAGTGAGGCATTTGTCTTATCGAAAGAATGTGAAGACACATTCCTGGAAAATCAGTGAAAAGGCTTGTTATTATACGAGCTTGGTTTATTTTTTAAAATTTTGATTTCTTCTTAATAGGACACAGTCAAAACAGGGCTGTCGAACTACTTTATGCCTCCAGGAGGACATCAGTACAAAGGGCTCCTTTTGATCATGGGAATGAATAAGAGTACCGCCCTCAGGAGCTTTGGTCAAAATACTGTCTGCAGAGGGTGGGGCAGCGCTCGGGAGCAAGGATTAAAGATCCGAAAAGGCACGTTTATGTGACAACCACGCAG
The DNA here is from genome assembly GCA_004026765.1 of Micronycteris hirsuta. Taxonomy (NCBI): domain Eukaryota; kingdom Metazoa; phylum Chordata; class Mammalia; order Chiroptera; family Phyllostomidae; genus Micronycteris; species Micronycteris hirsuta. Next base: position 6,086 of record PVJI01016006.1, read on the forward strand.
CCAGTCGAGCTGAGGATGGATTCGGGGATACACCGCCCTCCCCCACTGTCAGTGCCTCGGAAACTCTGGGTCCCAGTCTCACTAACACTCCCCCAGGGGGACAGCGTGGGGCTGGGGCTCTGCGGAGGCCGATTCAAAGCCTCCTCTGTGCCATATGGGCTGCGAGACCATGAGAAAGCGTGGTGGGGGAGCCCCTTCCTCAGTTCAGCCCTTCCCTGCACAAAGTAACTTTTCAATTTCTTAATCATCTTTTTAGAGCATTTGGGGAATTGTCTGTGTGAATTTATTTTCCTCTCATTAACAAATTACTCACAAACTATATCTGATAGCAGGGAGTACATAAATACTTATTTCTCAAGAACCGGGGTCTATGAACGACATAAAAAACAGGATGCAATGATTCCACTGGCGCCTAATGAGTTTTACCAAGGGCAAGCAGTCCTTTTCCTTTTCTTCTCTTTGATCCCACAGCTGGTAAACAGCAGGTGGAGACAGGGTTTTATTTCTGGAAGGGACCACAGGGCTCATCACATCCAAGGATCTTCTTAAACCCTGAAGGCTGACTTCATTACCCTCACTCTGGTTACTCACCACTCACATCACCCATCCGCTGTAATAGGCAGCCCTAAATAACCTCTGTGTTTGAGGCTGCCATCCCTTTCTGGCTTCGTTGGGGACTTCTGTTTACTTTCCCTCGATAAATGGAAGAGGAGGGTGTGTGGCAGGGACACTGCAGAGGACAGCCACCACCTGCAGTTTCATCTGACCTGAATGCCAGAGCGTCCTGATCCACCTGCTGCGGTACAGTGAAGACCAGCCTTCTCTGCCTGGTTGGACCACAGACCTGAGTCTTCCAGGCCAATGCCCGGTGAGGGTGCCAGACAAAGGAGACAATAGTCTTTTGCAAGATCGGATGAGTCTGAGCCTTCCACATCCAGACCCAAGAAAGGGCGAGGGGGGAGAAGGTGGAAGGATGGCCAAAGCTCATTCATTTTAGATGCTAAGATGTCCTAGAACAGTTTCTCCTAGTACTTCTAGAGATATCTTGTACTTTTGTGACTTCCCTGCAATATTTGTTATTTTTATCAACCCCTATGGATTTCCCAAGTTACTGTGCATAAAAATTCTTGACAACAATCAAGGGCTTGACTGCTTATTTTCTGCAGGAGGATAGCTGGAGGACGAAGGGGCTCTGGGTGGTGTGCAGATTACGTTGCAGCTGAGGCTGAGGAATGGAGAGAAGGCCAGGTGGGAGGGGAGGGGAGGGCAGTCAAGGTGAGCTGGCCCTGTCTTCCCCCTTGAGAGGAAAGGAGGAGCCAGGGAGTCCCCAGGAAGAAGAAATAGATCTTGGGGTTGTCGGAAGATGCCCGCGCTTGCCCACCGTGGGTGGTGCAGGAATGGGAAGAAATGCCGTCTCAGTGCAGAGAGACTCACACAACAGCAGGCGCAGGGTTCTGCCTAAATTCAGGCCAAAAGACCCTCCTCTTACAGCGTGGCCTGGGTCCCCCTGAAAAACAGTGCCAATTTCTCTCCTGGCCCCTTGGTTCGATGAATGGGTCCAGCCTCGGGGCAGGAATGGGTAAGACCCTCTGCCCCACTCCTCCAACTCTGCCACCACTGAGTTGGAAGGGCCATTTGCATTTCTGGTTTTGAAGACAGGATGTCTGAGGTCCCAACCCGTGCCACCTGTACGGGAACGAGCTAGGAATGTCCCTGAAGCCTACAGACTGAGAAGCCCCCCGCTTGGTGGCCTCGGTACAGAAAGCAGAGCAGGCTGAGCCACAGATGGGATTTTAGTGAATCTGAGAGAAGATGATGGACCTCTGTCACCTGGTAAGGCCTGGAACCAACTGTTCTCATGAATGGATCTTTGTTGGAAAAAACGTGGCAATGATGGTATAGCTGATAACACGAGTAGAATTTAACCCATAAATCAATAAGAATACAGATTTGTTGAGAGTCAGCTCCCAGACGGCAAGGTCTGCGACTCCTCTCTGGATCCCACAGATCCTGGCATATAAACAGATGCTTGATTAACATCTGTTAGCTATTTGTAGGTAAATGAGACTAATAACTAAACACAGATTTACTGGACACTCCAAGGCATTGTGTAGGCTTTTGCAATAGCCACTTTTTCTGGCTTCTATGTGATGCTTCCATGCCCCGTGGCCTTGCTGACTGGGGAGACTGCCGCTCCCAGGCTTGCCAGAAATAAAGGGTTCTTCCCACAGCCAAGCCTTTCACATGCAGAACAACCAACCCAGAGCCCTCACCCCACCACCTCCTTCATCAGCTCTGCACTTGGGGCCTCTGTCTACCTGCCCTGGGGCCACCAGGTACCAGACAACTGGGGACAGCCCTGAAGTGATCCAAATGAGCCAATCCCAAGCCCGTTTACCCATCCTCCCCTGTTCCTCCCCAAGGAAACCACAGCGAAAACTCTTGCCTATGGTTTCCCTTCTCCCTCTGCCTCTGTGGGCAACCAACCATCTTTTCAATGACAGCTACTCCTGATTTGTTGGCTTCACGAGATCTGAAAAATCATAAAACCTACTTTTTAAAGCAGCTTTGGAATTGCCAACGGTGCGACACAATAGAATAACAGCCGCCACTTCCCGACCACTCTTTCTGGCTGAACACTCAGATGCATTTATTCTAAGGACAGCAACCATCATATACATGGTGCTGTCCCTACTGTTTTCAGATGGCGAAGCTGAGCCTCAGGGAGGTGAGGTGGTTTGCCCAAAGCAAGTGGCAGAGCTGGGAGGTTCCGTCCTGCTGGCAGGAGGAGATGCGAAGTCAGGAGGAGGGATAGTGGTGTGATAACGGGGAAGTCAGGGGAAGAAATGCCACAGAACCACTCTTTCATTCACCCAGCAGCCATTTCTTGAGCAAGATGCCGTGGCTGTAAGTGCTGACTTCCAGAGTCCATCCCTCCTGCCCATTCAGCACAGCCAAGAAAAGGGCATCTCCCTCTCGGTCAGGTACCCAGTCCCAAGACCAGCTGCTTTAGGCCCACCCGGGGGAGAACCTAAGGCTTTTTGCTTTATCTCTGCTTTATCCTAAGACAGGAACTACAGCCAGGTAGCATGGGGTAAGAAGCATCCTCCTCTTAACCACAGTTTACCATTGGATCTAGGTGCCGTTCCATTTCTAGGTTTCTTTTGGTGATGGAATTTCTTCAGAAAAGGTTCATCATCTCCTAGAATCTAGGCCAGGAATAGAGCAGCAAGAACAACTGTCTTCGTATTCCTGATCACAAAACAGAACTGCCCTACGAGGAGGACATTCACAGGAGGTGGGGGAAGGGCACACCAGCAAACCAAGGGTCCCTGAGGCTGCCCCCTAGGCATCCACAAAGCAGGCAGGCTCTTCTCAGCTCCACCCCCTGGCAGACAGCCCCTTCCTACCTTTAGTCTGTAAACACCCTTCAGGGATCCACGACATAAACCTACATCTTTAAGGCAACTCTCCCGACACCCTGGAAATGCTTAGAATACTTATGACGTTGCATTTTCATGTTAATAGAAGTCAGGGCTAGGGGATTATCATCACCCTGGAAGGACAGAATGAATTCCTACAGCTGGAAGAGTCAACTGAGGCCCTAATGGCCAGAAAACAAAGCTGCTGAGAGAAACCTCCCCAGGGAGGGGACAACATCAAGCTCATTTTTACTCAAGGACAAACTATGAGATCACTTTCAAACAGAGACACTTTTATAAAGGGAGTCATGCTCTATTAAGCAACATGCAGGGAGAGCAGGCGTAAACCCAGACGGCTCTTGCAAACTGGGAGGTGCGGCTGCCCCTGGGCACTCTTGTCCTCAGTTTCCCCTCGTCCTCATTAGTCTCCGATCTGACCCTCCTTATCTGATCACGGCCATCTGCCCCCCTTGGGCGTCCAGTAAATCCCATCTCCTAGTCCCTCCTCCACCAGTGAGATTCCCTGTGCTCCCCGAGGAGACCTGTGGATGGCGGCGATGGGGACGCCAAGAGCCCAGCCCTCAGTGAGGTGTCAGGAGGGGAGGCCAGCAGTTCACTACTCCCTGCAGCCCCTCTCTTACCAGGACATTTTAAAAATGTATTTGATTTATTTTTTATTTTATGTAACTGTGGTTGGCATACAATCATGTTCATTACAGGTGTACAACACAGTAATTTTACGTGTATATGCCTCACAGTGTGATCGAGGAACAGGCCTAGGAACCATCTGAACGGGACTTCCTGCAGACAGGCCTCCTCCTGCCTGCTGCGAGCCCCTCGGTTCCTCTGGGCTCCAAGTGCAAAACGCACCGGGGTTTGAAGGCTCAGCATGAGAAAAACATATATGAATACCATAGTGATCACATATCAAAAAGATAATATTTGAGATACATCAGATTAAATGAAATGTATTGCTGTCTTTAAATTAGTTTCATCGGTGCCCGCTCACCCTTTAATGGGGCTTCTAGAACATTTGACGTTGCCTCCGGGGCTCACGTTACATTTCTGTTGGCTTTACCGATTACGGGACCTTTCCTAATCCCGATTCCAAAGTCCCGCATTACAGCCAGCCCGCCCTGCACACTCCTTCCGGGGCTCTGACCAGGCTCTGCCTCATCTCACCTGCAAACCACGCCCGCTACCTTTCCACCATCTCTCCCCCTCACATCCTCCCTTCCCCTCCTACCCGACCTACCTCTGTAGTCTACGTTTTTCATTCTCTACGCCCGCCCTTCGCTGCCTTGCCCCTCTCTGGCTTCCTCATGCCCCTTAGCTACACTCCAGCCCTGGCTACATTTCACTCTGCCGCTCCACCATTGCATCACATAGCTGAGCACACGCTGATTGGTCCAGCTTTGAGCTCCTGATCAGTAAGCCCAGGCGAGGCCGGCAGGCTGTCCAGCGGCCTTGTTACCTGCTCCTAGTCCATTACACACTCATCTCTGAGCTGCCTGTTCCAGACCTCCTCCTCCTGCTCCACTCTCAGTTTAAGCAAAGAGGAAACAGCTTCCTTACATTCCCACCACAACATAGCCGTTGACCTACATCTGGGGCCTTGCAGTTTGCCTTCCCTTTAATCACTGTGGTTGAACTGTTTGTGCCCTTGGCTGACCCAGCACCCCTACCTGCACATCAGATTCCTTCGTCTACCACGTGTGCAGGGACATAACTCCAGCAATTCCGCTCAGCCCACGTCTCCCCCGGCATGGTGTCCCTCCACCAGCACACACCATACCGCTATTTTTTCCACCGTAAACAACAAAACAAAAATATCTCTTGACCTTCCTTCCCCCTCCATGTTTATCTTCTTGTACAGAGTTTCCCAAAAAGAATTGCAGGTTCGCTCCACATCCAATTCCTCTCCTGAACCCGCTGCCATCAGCCTCCTCCCACCCAACTTCACCGAAACTGCTCTTGCCGGGTGTCACGGGCTGAACTGCGTTCCCCCAAATGTCCTATGTTGAAGCCCGAACCCCCATCAGCTCCGAATGTGACTGTGTTTGGAGATGGGGCCTTTAAAGGGGTGATTGCATTAAAATGAGTGGGCTCTGATCTGATCGGACTGTGTCTTTAATAGAAGAGAGACTTGGACACACAGAGAGACACCAGGGGCACATCTGCTCAGAGAAAAGCCCACGTGAGGACGCAGCAGGGAGGCAGCCTCTGCCAGCCAAGAAGAGAGGCCTCAGGAGAAACCAGTCCCGATGGCACATTGATGTTGGACTTCCAGCCTCCTGAACGATGGGAGAATAAATATCTGTCATCGAAGCCACACTGTCTGTGTGGTATTTTGTTACACTGCCCGAGCTAACTAATACACCAGGTCACCACTGACCTCCAAAGCTCAGTCCAATGAGCAACACTCACTGCTCTTCCAACTGGACCTTTGAGTAGCATCGGCACAGATGGTCACCCCTTCCTCCTCAATGCTCTTCCAGGGCTCAACACTCTTGCTTCTTCTGTCACTGGTTGCTCCTTCTCAGTCTCCTTTGCTGCTCCTCCTTACCTCCTACCCTCTCATGGTATGAGCCAGAGCACTTTCCTGGACCCCTTCTCATTCTCACATACCCCGCCGACCTGGCAGCTGTAATCTGCAAGTGTACTGTGGGAACTGAGTCATCGCTCCCCTCTTCCACCTCTTCCACCCCTTCCGAGGCACCAGCCTTGCTCACCTGGACTATCCTACCTAGACTCGACCCCGTCCTCCTCCTACCACTGCACTGATTGTTTCCCCACCTCACAGCCAGGTGCCTCAAAACCAGAGTCCGCATTCATGGCACGAGGGTCTTCTCCTTCTCTTCCAAGTCAGACTTAATCCATTGCACTCAGGCTGCTCCGCACCCACTCCACTGACATGGCTCTGCAGAGGTCACGGGTGACCTTCCTGCTGGGAAATCCACCGTCCTGCTGCAGCTAGAGTAACCGTTCTCAAATGCAAATCGGACCTTATGCTTTCACTGCTCTGCAACTATTTGCTGGCTTCCCGGTTCCTCCCTGACTCCCGTGGATGGCACAGGAGACCTCCCACAGTTTGGCTTTAGCTTCACATAATTAAGAGTGTGGGCTGTAGAGTCCGTGAATCTGACTTCAGCTGCTATCGATTGAATGTTTATGCCTCACCAAATCATATGTTGAAACCTAACACCCAGTATGATGGTACTAGGGGGTGGGGTTTCTGCGGAGTGATGAGGTCATGAGGGTGGAGCCCCTGTGAATGGGATTAGTCCCTTTATAAAGAGACCCCAGAGAGCTCCTTCTCCCCTTCCACCACTTGAGCACACAGTGAGAAGACAGCTTTCTATGAACCTGGAAGCAGGCTCTCACCAGACGCCAAATCTTCCGGCACCTTGACCTTCAACTTCCCAGCCTCCACAACTGTGAGAAATAAATTTCTGTTGTTTATCAGCCATCCAGTCATTGCTTTCCTGTTACAGCCGCCTGAATGGACTGAGACACCAATCCTTCCTAACTCTGTGACCTTGGGCAAGGTATCAGCTCTCTGTGCCTCGGTTCCTTCATACAGCACTGGGTATAATAATAATAAGACTCATCTTGCAGGGTGGATGCAAGGATCAAATGAACTCATCCTTGTAAAATGCTCAGAGCAGTGCCTGGCCTGGCAGGGCTCGATAAGTGAGTGTTTATTACCTCCTCCCACTTCTGTGCTTCCTCAGCCTGGGCGCGCCTTCCCTTGGCTTGGAAAGTCTTTCCCTGCCCTTTCTAACAGGCACGCTGCAGCCTGCCCTTAGAGATTCTCCTCCCTTGTCTATCCCTGCAGGAGGCCTTCCTTCCTCCCCAAGGCAGACCGAGGGCTCCTTCTCCCCTCTAACTGCACTTTGCTTGTACTTCCTCCGAGTGTTAATAAAATTATAGTGCAGATCAAATTATAATGCAATGTCTGTTTACAAGTCTGTGCTTTCAGGGGACTTGAAGCCCCCTGCGGGCAGGAGCCAGGACCTTTTGGTTCTGCGTGCACCAGCAGCACAGGAAAGCCCTGTGATCTTTGGATAAATGAAGTCACAGTTCCTTTAATTTGTCTTAAGCTTGTGTCTCTGTGCCTGGTGAACAAGAATGCGTTCAGTCATTCCGCAAGCAGAGGTGTCTCCATGTGCAGGACGGTGCCAGGTGTTGGGGGCATGATGATGAACCCAAGGTGGACAGTGTTTGCCCTCAAGGACTTAGGGTCTGGAGGGGACTCGGGTGCACACGCTGAAGCCCCCATGCAAGTGGGCAGCTGACAAGGGCCGGGGAGTCTGAGCCGAAGGCCTGGGAAAGAGACGGAAGGAAGTCAGGGCTTCTGGACTCGGGGGCATCGGTGAAGCTGCTCATGCTCTGACACGAGGAATCCACACTGGGTGAACCTGGGCAGGAGGTGAGAGAGGAGCTCTCTGTCCTGCAGACCAAAAACAGAGAGTGTGGAGGAGCTAGACCGCTGTGGGCGTGCTCCGGGTGGAACCAGAGAGACTGAAGGGCTGCTGCAATTCTCACACTAAGATCTGATGTTTATGAGTGCTCAGTACATATACAGGCACTGGGGGGAGGACTTAACATAGAGTAACACGCATCCCTTGCAGTAACCCCCTGTCAGGAGCTATGAGCACCCCACCTTATATAGAGCAGAGGAAGCTGAGGCCAAGAACTGGCTCAGGGTTCCACAGTGAGAGAGCAAGCGGCTAATCCAGAGTCGGAGGCCAGCCTGTCGGCTCTGAAGCCTGGGCTTTTTGCCACCATAACATGCCATCCCCGCCATGAAGAGGGCGAGACTGTTCAAGGTGTTAAGTTTGACACAGGTACTCAGGGCGAGTGAGGCTGTCTGTGATCCGCACCAACCGTGCGGTCCACACCCTGAATGTCCTTCCCGCTGGACCACCCTCAGGTCAGCTTTGCATTTGGACTAAGCGTGTCGGCAGTGGGGCGGGCGGGAGGAGAGAGGGGCAGACCCGTGAGCGAGAGGGAAACACAGCAGAGGGCAGGGCCTTGTCTCACACCTCCTTGTGGCCCTCGCTGCCCTAGCCAGTGCGCAGCGCCTGCGGAGTGCTTGAAAATCATCTTTTTTGTTGACAGATGAAGACCAAAAAAAAAAAAAAAATGAAGGAATGAATGAGCGAGGGAATTAAGGGTAGGAACCAGAAGAGCCCTTGAGTTGGGGAAACGGGCGATACGGCGAAGAAACTCCTCGCCCCCACTCAGGCTGTCTCCCGGAGCCCCTCCCACCTATGGCCACGCTGCCACTGTACGTCATCCTCCAGCCCACCCACCCCGAGTGTTCTGGGCTGGCAGTTCCCCTCAGAGCCAGCCTCACTGCCCGCATGCCCCGGAGCAATGTCCCATAGGACATGGCATAATTTAGCGCTGAGGGTGCCGGGGACTTGGGTGAAGGAAGGAGGGAGAGGCTCCTTTCACACCACCCATGTGGGAAGGAGCCCTTGGGTATCTGGGCTCCTCTCACTGTCCCCTGACCCCTGCAAGACACCAGCCTGCGCCCACCCAGGGACAACGAAACGCATCTCTCAACCCTTCTGACGGCAATCCTCATTGGGGAAGGTCTCTGGAAGCCAGCTGCTCTGACCAGGGTAGGGGAATGGGCAGCCTCATGCAAGCCACCAGACCAGCAGCCCTCGGGACCCAGACATCCCTTAAAGATTCTACTATTTGGGAAACAGGTCTAAAAGAACTTTCTCATTTTCTTTGAGTATCTAAGCTTCATGAGAACTTCCACCAACTGAAACTCTGCTTTTTTAACAGACTTTAAGAGCCAGCCTTAAAATGCTCTCCAGGCCGGGGGTCCCTGAGAAGTGGCACAGGTGTCTCCCTCTTCTCCGCTCCCTCCATGTTCCCAAGATTTGCAGGGACTCCCCAAAGGTCAGGGGGGTGAAACCCATGTGTGCTGTGGGTTGGCTGGGTGCAAGCTGCTTCATGTGGGTATGCCACCTGATTTCCCCACTGCTCCCATGAAGTGAGCAACACTGTCCCCATTTTGCAGATGGGGCACTCAGGATGAGGGGCAGGGAAACAGCCCACTTGAACTAGGAAACTTCACAGGATCTAGCAAACGGGGTGGTCGGGGCATAAGATGCCCACAAGGGCTGGACTGGTGTCCTTGGGCTGTAATCACCCTTGGCCCCCAGGGTCAAGAAGGGGAGCAGTTACTGGAACCTGGGTGGAGAAAGCCAGTGTGGATCGGGTGGCTCACAAGGAGCTGTGACCTTGGGGGAAGGACACAGCAGCCTGGGGTGACTCCACAGAGCAGGAGCTGGGCGAATACTTACTTCAGCCTCCCTTTCTCCTGTCCTCCCACCTCCTCTCAGGGACGCGCCCCAGCCATCAACCCCAGCACGGCGGAGAGCGAGGTGAGCAGTGTGAGTAGGAATGGAGGGGCAGGTGGAAGAGCCCTGCCCTGAGCCCAAGGCCACGCAGCCAGCGTGGTCCAGGGATTCAAGTCCAGGCTCTTGCCACCTCCCCACGCTGCTCCCCGTCTCGTGCTAGGACAGTCCAGTGGGCAGGAGAGAGATCCAGGGCCGAGCCGGGCCCCCAGCCCCAGGACCACACATTCCTGTAGCAGTACTTTGCCCGCTGCTCTGGTTTAACCGGGACAGACCCCTGAGAGCACTCGGTGCCGCACGCGTTAAAGTCCTGCTGGTCTCCACCGACCTGTAGAGGGCGGTGACCCCCCTGAGGCCCCAGGCAGACCCTCCCAGGAAATCCACTCCTCCCCTTGGGCAGCTGCCCAGCAGCGCTCAGCGACGCCAGATGAACTGGGAAGATTTGATTGATGAGAAAGTAGATGTGGGGGTTCCCCTAGGAGAATAATTTAATTTTATGGGGAAGGAACGCGGGAACGGCGAGCTTGGGCCCTGAACTCAGCAAGCAGGCGTCCCGGCGCAGCCAGGGACATGTGTAACTCATTACCTCCGAGAGCCTCCCATTTGCGGCCCGTGGATGACGCCACCAGTGTGGTGGAGGGCCCGAGGCCGCTGGGTGACTGACTGCAATGTTTTCCTGACACTGACACCTCTCTCTGACCCTCGGAAAGGGCCGTGGAGGAGCGGGGCCCAGCCAACACCACCCACGCCCAGCCCTCCGCCTCCAGTCCTGGAGCCCAGACTGGAGCGGCCCACAGCTGTATGGGTGAGAAAAGAAAGGACCAGGGAAGGTGAGAGGGGAGGAAGAGGAAGGAAGAGGAAGGGAAGGGGAGAGGGGTGAGCAGGCCCAGCTAGCCCCTGTCTGGGTTTCTGTTCAAAGGGAGGTGTTCAAGGGGCATCAGAGGCAGCGGAGGCTTGGCTAAAGGACCTTGGAGGTTGAATTCTGCGGTTTCTCCTTCCATGTTAGTCCAGCAAAACAGGTAGAACCAATGCTTTTGCCAGGTGGAGACCCTGCCCTTGGGGCCTTCCCATCAACAGGGGGCTCCAATGAGGATGCGGGTCTGAGAGGTGCCCCGACCGCGGGTGCAGAGGAGGGCGAGGTCCCGATGCCGTCCCAGAGTGGGGCGAGGGAGTGGGCTCTGAAGGAGGCAGGAGTGGCAATATGGCCTCTCGTAGAGGGACAGAGGAACCAGGGCACTGAACTGTCCTCCCCTCCCCTCCTCACCTGGTAAGTGAAAAGAAGGAAGGGAGAAAGGCAGGGTGGGAGGAGAAAAGACCAGAAAGGCAGGGAGAGCAGAGGAGAGGGGCGGGGAAGCTTTAAATTTCAAGGACACCTCTGTTGATTCATTCGTTCATTTGTTCATTCATTCCAAGGCCAGCCAGGCAGGCCTTTGGTCGGGCACACGTTCTGCCGTGCTCCGCCCGCTGCCGCCTCTGCTGTGAAATCACTCACGATGGGAAAGAGCCTCCCTCATGCTCAGCCGTTCCTCGGTGCATGCTTAGTGAGCACTTACTACGTGCCTGGCTGGGAGACATCAGTGAACAGAACAGAGACGCTGCCCTTGTCCAGTCTGCTCTTCCCGTGAGGAGCAGGCAGTAAATGATAAACATCATAAGAAAATCACATGTGTAATTTTAGAAGGACGTAGGACTTCAGGGAAAAAGCAAAAGAGAAGCAGGGAAGGGCGTCAGGAACGTAGGGGGGGCAGGGAAGACTACGGAGGAAGGTGAGATTTGAGAGAAGACTGGAAGGAAGTGAGGGAGGGAGCTGAGCCAGCCAGGGGGGCCGCAGCCCCTAGCCAGCAGGCCAGCAGGTTCAGCGTGAAAGTCGGCCTCCTCAGCCAGGTCAGTGCCTGGGTTTTCACTCCCACTGAGATGGGAAGCTTTGCTTGGCTTTGCTCAGGGCAGCGACGTGTCCTGACTAAAAGGCCCACACCCCCAGTGCAATGACCAAATCTGTTTCTATGTACAAACTTTTAGAACTGGATGGACCTCAGAGTCACCCCTCTGCCCCCATTTGGCGGATGCCAACACTGAGGCCCAGAGATGGGACGCACCCTGGTCAGGCCATACACTGTGGGAAGGGTGAGTCAGCCTCTGTCCCATGTCTTCCGCCATTTCCTGCCCACGGTCCAGGAGGTGCTGGGCCTCGGGTGCCCCCACGCATGCTTGCTCTCACCAGATCGCCCCACAGCTGGGGGCCTGGGAAGCACAGTGGCTGGGGTTACTGTTATTTTTCAGTCCTTCTAGTCCCAATAATCTTTTTCTTTTTAAATTTGGGGTTCATAAAATAGAGAGTAAGATAAGGTAAGAGGAAAAGGGTATGGCGACCCAATGACACCTCTCCTCACCCTGCGGGCGCCCCACACTGCCCCTCCCACACTGGCTGGGCCTGGTGGTTTTTCGGTCACCCCTCCGGCGCTGCGCCCTCGCTCTCTCTTGCTAAACCAGGCTTCCCCATGGATGGGCTGGTGGGAAGAGGCCTGGAGCAAGGACGCAAAAGCTAACGGGGCCTTTGCCGTTGTGGTGGTGGGGGTGTGCTGAGCCCTGGCCAAGGATCGAGTGCCCCAGGGTCCTTCCTCTCTTCCCAGGTGGCATTAACCTGACGGAAACACTGGCCTGGATAAGCATGGCTCAGCCTGTCCTACTTTTCCCTACCCACCTCTTCTCTCACAAAATCGTATTCAGTCTTCAAGGCCTTTTCCAGGGAGGCCGCTCCCTGCCTGAGTTCAGTCATCACACGTGTGTTCGCCTGCTTCAGTGATGGGCAGTCCATGGTCCTCAGGCCGTCCCTTCTGCTGGGACCATAAGCCCTTTGAGGGCAGGGGTGGATTCACTTCTCTTTGCAACATCCCTGGCACCGAAACAAAAGCTTGACACATTGTGGGTTCTCAAAACATGTGTGCTGATTGGGGCCCAGAGGAGGGGATGTGGTGGCGGGCAGTTTACTAGGGCAGCTGAGGGGCACATGGGCCGCAAGCCCGATTTTACCGTGTCGCTTCTCCGCGCTGAGACTGTCCTCAGTCCCTGCCTTCCCAAGCCACCCACCCCGCTTCCCCCCCTACACGCAGCGCCGCGTGGGAGAGGGAACGGCCGGAGCACGAGCGGGGCTCATTTCCCAGCGTGAGCGACTTCACAGCAGAGGCGGCAGCGCGTGGAGGTGGCAGTGGGTGGGGGTGGCAAACGTGTGCTTGACAACAGGCCTGCCTGGCAGTTAACTTTACGTGGTGACAGCGCCCAGATTAAATGTCACTGCCGGGTATGTCTCAGGGGTGTTTCTGAATTGGATTAACTTTTGAATGGGTGGGCTCAGTAAAGCAGATTGCTCTCCCCAGTGTGGGTGAGCCTCATGCAACCAGTTGAGGGTATGAAGGAAACAAAAGGTGGAGGCAGCGGCTTTTCGGTGGGACATCTTGTCGCGCCCTCTCCTGCCCTCACCGCTGGCTCTCTGGCTCTCAGGCCATCTGGCTGGGACTGAATTACGCCCCCGGCTCTCCCGAGTCTCCAGCTGCAGATGGCAGATCGTGGGCCTTCTCAGCCTCCATAACCACATGAGTCAATTCTGCACAATATATCTCTTTATATGTGTACGTATATGTCACACTGGTTCTGTTTGTCTGGAGGACCCTGAGTAATACAGACTCTCTCCACCTCACTGACCGTAGTCCTTGCAAGACTCTTCTGTGAGTTTCCTTCTGTTCATCTTCAAAGTGTGGACGATGCTCTCCACTTCTACCCTCAGTGCAAAGAGAAGTGTGTACATTTGTGCAGCATGCGTTTATGAAAGCACCTACTAACGGCCGAGCTCTGTGCTGGATACACAGGAGTCAGGCCGCTGGCAGAGCTCTGGGCAGTTTTGGGAAGAAGCTACATTGACTCATCACCAAAATTTTAGCAAATAACCAGCCCCCTAAGATGCAGAACCATCTGGGTCACTGGGATGGGGAACTTGGGGCCTCCGACCCGGGGGAAGGTGAGCATTTGGAGAGGTGTGTTTTCTTCTAACAAAAGTCTGTGGAAATGGATTGGAGGTTTCTCACCTGAGAGGGTCCAGGCTAATCCGTTCAGATGCTTTGTCTGACCCCAGCCTCACTCACTCGGAGGAGAGAGGCAAAAGGAGTCAGGAGACTCAGCGCTGGGGCCCCTCCGTGACTGACGAGCTGAGTTACCCCTAATGCTTTTCTCAGCCCCCACTAACTCATCTGTAAAATGGGTGCTCACATTTTACAGTGTAAATCTTGCTGATCACAAAGTTTTCTGAGATGTACGAATGAGAAGACACATGGAAAAGACCTTTCAAAGCATGAAGTTCAGCCTACACAGTGTTAGGCGGGAGGTCAACCACAGCCCGGGACAGTGCCAAGGGCGGGTGTGGGGCTCAGGGTGGGTCTCTCACCCCGAAACCGAGCCAGGGGCACTCACCATCCTCGCACAGGTTCAGCTTGGACAGGCTCCTGCCATCAAAGGGCTCCTCGAAGATGGAGCTGGTGTCGCGGTCGCTCATGGTGTTCAAGTACGTGGCTTTGTTCTCCATCCCGTCCTGCAGCAGCGGGAGAGACAGCAAGAGAAGAGGAGAGGGAGGAAGGAGGCGGGGGGGAGGGGGAGGAGACAGAGAACAAACTGTGGGTGGAAACAGAAACGAATGGATAGAACAAGGTGTGCACCCTGCGACCCTGAGCCTGAGCGCTGGGACCCTGTCCTCGTTACCAGGAGATATCTACTGGGTCCTTAGGACTCCGACTTCCCCTCCCCAGTTTCCTCCGTGCTTAGGAAGGCCAAGGCCATTGCTCCTGTCTGACCGTGGGATCCGCCTTCTTCTTTCAGCAGCCCTTGGTGGGGCTGGCACTCTGAGCTGAGGGGGCAGGTGCCACCAAGATACATCCTGGTGGGGCCTGAAGGAGCCAACTCTTCTCACTCAAAGGAAGCAGCTTCTGAGCCTCCGGAGCCCTGAGCCTGTCGGAGAGACTTGGGCCTCTCCTCTGGGCTGGAACCGAGGGGCACGAGACCCAAAGGCAGGCACGGAGACCACCGGCCCACACGGCTGAGGCCAGCACTGCTCCCCTCCAGCCGGCTGGCTTCAGTGGGGCCAGCAGGGACTCACTCCCTCTGGAGCCTGAGCCGCAGGTGGCCTCAGTGGGACCCGCAGATGCCAAGACCAGGAAGCCTTACACCCGGAAGTGCCCTGGGGCCTGGATGGCCCATGAGGCTGGATCACGGGGGCTTGAGGTCCCTCCCCTACTGTCCCAGGAGCACACCCATGGACCGGGGAAAGTGCCCTGCCATTTGAAGTGAACCGGCCCCACTTACACAAGCGTGTGCAACGCCACCCATTTCGTAGTGTACACACGTCCTGTCCTGTGTGTGTAATGGGGAAGACTGTGGGGGGTGTCCTGGTCCTTCGGGTGTGTTCCAAAGTGGTGGGAAGTGTGCCTCTTTTTGTTTGCTGGGCTCACTCTGATGCATTCTTTGTACAATGAGAGAATTCATTTCTTCCAGCCAGACTACAAAGTATTTATTTACACAAAATACTTGATACTCTTTTCTCGAATAGACGCTCAATGAGTTTATAAGTTACTCCCTCCTTCAGCCATTAGTTCAACTTGACTTGTGTTCACACGATCTTTGACTATGTGGATATTGAATCCGAAAAGTCCACTTGTGAAAAGTTAGTTCCTTGGGAGATAAAAGCCCCTGGGAGGACGGATGGGTCCTGGGTCCAGAGCGGGGCAGACTCCATTCTGAGGCCCGGAATGCCAGCTAGGGCTCTGCCGCCTGGCAGGAGGGGACAGCAGCCTGGCAAGCAGCGACAGGGGAGGTGGGGGCGGGGCGGGTAGTGCCCGCTGACTGAAGGGAGCAGCCATCCAGCGAGCTCCCGTCAGAGGCGGGTGGGAGAACGGCATGGGGACCCTCTCAGTGAACAGGGATGATGAAGGAGGAGGCTGGCCGACTGACCCTGCCAGCAGAGCAAACAAATCCCCTGTTTTCATGATGTGACCTTTGCCTCCAGACACCGCTGACTTCAGGGCGGAGAAGAGGCCATAAGTGACCAGTTCGCATTCAGCTGTCCTTCTGACAGCCAGAAGGGATGGGCAGCACGTTCTGCTCTTGCCTTTTCAAGTAACGAGATGCTACATCTGCATACCTGTGCATGCTTGCAACACAATGCATGTGCACACCTACATGCATGCACGCACACACATGCACACACATGCACACACATGCATGCACAATCAGGGTGTTGGTGGTCTCTGCAGGCCTTCCTTCCAGCCTGTGGGAGGGAGGCCGAGGGAGCCCGCAGCTCTGCCACGATCTCTCCTCCCTGCCCTGGGGGTTCCCGGAGACCCGAGACCCGGAGACAGCTCCCACCTCAGCTTCTCTGTTCTGCGGTTGTGTCCGGTTTGCTAGTCTCCCAATACCCACCGTCCATCCAAGTCCTCCACCCAATAAGGGCCTCTAGGTGGGGCCTGAGCAGCTCCGCTGCTGCTAGGCTGCAGGGGACCCTCCTAGCTTCACAGCACTGTGTGCGGCGCCCCACCCTCTGGCCTCCACCGGATCCTGGAGAGCTGCGAAGCAGGAGGCCAGTGTCCTCTGCAGGCAGTAATCCCCTCTTTGCCAAAGGCAACAAGCACCGCTGCCCAGAGGTCACACAGAGCCAGAGCCGCCAGGCCGGGGGTGCAGGCGTCAGGACTTCACTTCTGTCTTCCCCTCTGCTCATCAGCTCCTGGGCCAGAGCTAGAACGGTGCTTGTTCTCTGGGATGTGTCTGTAGGGCGGCCCCAGCTCTGCTCCCGCCCCACCCCTCAGCTGGTGGAGCAGGGGCCCTGGGGAGCTTGTTGGGGAGAGGGGCTGGCCAAGCAGGAGGCCAGATGTGAGGGAGATGAGACTGCAAATGCTCAGCCAGCTCTGCTTATGTTTGTTACTTGGGAATGAAACCTAAGAAGGTTCTGTCTGCCCCAGGTTTTCTTTTGGACCTTTCAATCACTGGTCTTAGGGGCTTTGGGCCAAGTTTGTGCTCTCAGGCAAGGTACCACTAACTGCAGAGCGTGCTGACAATAGAGCAAAACCCCTCCTGTGTGCACACACCCCACAAATTGCAGACCGTTGGCCATCTGGGATCTCTCTGTCCTCCCAGGAGCACCATGAGGGGGCAGGCACTGTCAGTCTGTCATTCCTGTTTTAAAGATAGGCCAACTGAGGCATAAGGAGGCAAGACCCAATGGATGTTGGAGAGTGGTGAAGTGCCATGCAGACACTCCAAACCAAGGCACCGGCTCAGTCACACGGCTGCTTTGTCCAGGAAGGATGTATCCATCCCTTTTGGAACCACCTTTAGGGTCCAAGATGATTCAGTAAAGAAGGCCAGGCAGGGGCTCTGGGGCCCAGGAAAGGCTCCGAGAACTGGAAGGGAGGGGACAAGGGCCATGGAAACATGGGCAATGTGTGGACACCAAAGTGCCCTGTGGATGAAGCCAAGGAGCCTGGACTTCTGTGTTTCAAGTCAGAGTAGGGCTTCCCCCCACCCCCACTGCCATGGACAGGACATTTCACTGACCCTGTCGAGTGTCCCGATGATGCATTTTAGAGCTGAAGCTCGCAGCCATCCACAGCCCCTCCCCAGGCGGCCCTGTGCAGGCCCACAGACCTGGGGTCCTAGCCCGGCTCCACTTCTCATGACTTGGGAACATGGCCCAATCGGCTGAGCTCATGCAGCCTCGGGTCACCATTTCTGTGATGGGGAGAAGCACATCTGCCAGCCTCTCGGTTATCAAGAGCTTCATGTGGGAGAGTGGGTGTGGAAGGGCTTCCCAGACGAGGGCACAGAGGAAGCCAGTGGCAAAGTCTGGTGAGAGCCAGCAGCTGCCCCCCACCCCAGCATCTTCTGATTCTGCTAAGCAGTGAGGTCGGGGGTCTGCAGGTTCCTGAGGCCTCCATCCTGCTGTGACAGTGCCAGAAACAGTGCTGTTCAGGTCTCCCTTCACAAAAGGCCACCGTGAATGCAGACCAGAGCCGAAACCCGGGCCCTGACTCTCAGTCCCCCTCTGGGCAGCAGAAGGACTTGACCAGTTCTCCCTGCTGAGGGGCTGCGAAGATGCTGTCTCTGGGTCCAACACCCAGCTCTGCAGGGCTCATAGCTCTTCTGTGGATTGCCTGGCTTTAAACTCATCAAGCCAATCAGCATGGATGTAGCCCTCCCTGGAGAGAGCATCTCTGAGGAGGCTCGGAGGCCTTTCCTTCTCTAACTGTAGTTAACCTAAATCCTAACCCAGTGCTGGAAAGGTGCGGATGTTTTATAAATGAGCTCTCCCTTCATATATTCCACCACTAGGCATGTGTGCACACACATGCAAATGCACAGACACACACGCTTTGCACATGTAGAGGGACTGTCACCTGTACCATCTGCTCCCTAAGTAGTCTCTGGAGCAGTGACACAAGCCAGGAACAGTTGTCACTAAGGCAATAGCCTCCTGTGGCACCTGCGGATTCACACTCACCGGTCCAGGCAGCTGGACGAGGGCCCCGTGGATCTCCACGGGCTGCCCCTGAGACTTTCCCGCCTGGAGCTGGCATCTCCATGCTCCAGAGCCTGAGGGTCCCTAGACACCGTGCCCTGCTCCATCCACCACATCTCAGAGTCCTCCAACTGCCTCCGGGACACCATGCCCAGGTGCTGGAACGGAGTTAGTGTCAAAGTGTCAAAGCGATAAAGACTCACCCTGGTGCCTCCACTGAGGCTGCGGAGGCTGTCCCCTCAGTTCCCGGCATTCACCGCGGTGGCTGGAGAGCTGGCTGCTACCGCCGCACTGAGACGCAGGCAGCCCCTTGGAGCCTGTCCCCACAGCCAGCCAAATCCAGACGGAGTCATAGAAAGAGGCTGTAGGGGTACGCAGTGACTCGCCTTGGGGAGTCACTTCTGCAGGAGGATCAAGTCAGGAGGCAAGACTCAGCTTTGGGCCCGAGGGGGGGCCTGTGGCTGGGGCGTCCCCGGCTTGAGGCTTCGCCTTGTTCAGCCAGGAGCAATGCTCAGGAGATGTTCTGTGGAGGCACCAGCAGCTCTGCTAGGTACTGACTGAGATGTGAACTGCCGCTGCTCTGACGGCCAGTCTTTAAATACAAAGTTTTTGGAGCAGTTGTGGAGGCAACCCCCTCCTTGGGGTCTGGAACACGTTCTCCCTCTGGTGGCCAATTTTGGCATTACAGCCACGCACAGGAATGGCTGACAGGTTCAGAGCTGTGAAGTCAGCCTTGGTCTTCATAAGCCTATTCTAATAGCCGGGTTCACAGTACTTTTTGGAAACCTTCTAGGAGAATGGCAGGTAGATCTGGCTCACCAGCCATGCAAGGAAACCAGCCTTGTAAACTTATCTATAGGACAGAATTGGCGTCGTTTAATGCAGTCACCAAACTTGGCTTAAAATTACTTTGTGTCTTCCTAAAGTCACAGCCACCCCCAAAGGACACAGACTGGCCACAGCGGGGATATTCAGAAGAGCGCCCCCTGGTTCCCAATGTCAGCCTCAGCAGCCTCAGCACAGCTCAGCAACAAAGCCAGCACTTAGGAAGCACTGACATCGCACCGGGACAGGGGGTGCAGGAGGAGCGAGGAAGACAAGCTCGCTGTCTTCAGGGGGTGGCCGCCCAGGATGAGAGGGGGGCTCAGGCAGAAATAACTATAACCCTAAGCTAGATTAATCGCACTGAATAAAGGAGCTCTAACCAAAATGTTAAGGAGAGCAATTACCTTCCGATCGGGGTGGAGGTGGGTGAAGGCATTAGGGAAATTGCAAAAATGGTTTGAGCCATGGCAATACTGTCAAGTTATGCAGACAGTCCCCCCCGAGGACAGAGCTCTGAAGGTGCCGTTTGTAAACAGGCCCTCGTTTGTTGGTTAAAAATTCAGCCTCAAGACGTCAGGGTCAGCTCTCGTGCAGGGGAGCACTTTGCCAAGGCTCAGCCCTCTTCACAGCACAGCTGCCAACCCACAGCTGAGTCAGAAATGTCTGAGTCATTTTCAGTGACTGCACCTCCTGACTGCCTGGGGGCAGCTCCAACATGAGGCTCGCCTTACAGAGGGAAAAGTAGTAACGATACAATGATTATAATAGTAACAGTAATAATAATGGTAATAGGAGGAGGAGGAGGAGGGAAAAGACGAAGAGAGGGGAAAACACTTTATGGTATATACCATGTGCTAGGCAATTCTAAGTGCTTTTCTTATATTAACTCATTTAACCTTGACAACAACCGTGTGAGGTAGGTACTGTTATTATTCCCACTTTACAGAGACGAAGGAACTCAGTGACTTGTCCCAAGTCAAGCAGCCTGTACGGGACCACCTCAGTGATGTTAGAGATTGGATTAGCCGGCAAGTCCACGTGGTTCGTTCCATAAAAAAAGACGTTTTTCATTTTCACCTATAACTTTATTGATTTGGGTATTTTGAGTATGTTGGCTATCTCCTGTATGGTATCATTGATTGTTCTCAATTAATGTCTCAATTTGATCGCTATCAACTTCAGCTGGTCTACCTGACCATGGAGCATCATCCAGTGAGAAATCTCCAACATGAAACTTCACAAACCACTTTTGACACATTCAATCAGGCACAGCCCCTTCTCCACACACTGCACAGGTCTTTTTTGTGTTTCAGTTGCGTTTTTGCCTTTCTTGACATGATAAAGCATGATATGCCGACAATGTTGCCTGTTTTCTTCTATCTGCAATATTAAAACAGCTACACAGAAAATTAACCAATTTTGATAAGTTTTTAAAAATGCACGCTGATATGACAGCTGTCACAATACATTCTAACAAAAGTGTTCCAGTGAAGTCAGAGACAACTAAACGCTGCCAGAGCCAGGGTACAGGAAAAACCCAGTAGTTTCCCAGTGTTGTGCGACCATCACCTCCGTCTGTCTCCAAAATTCTATTCATCTGGCAGATCTGCAACTCTCCGCCCACCGAGCAGCTCCCTGTGCCCCCCCACCCCCCGCCCCTGGAAACCCCGTTCTACTTTCTGTCTCTGTGAATTGGACTGTCTAGGTGCCTTGCTTTGCCTTTATTTGTGCCCTGCTCTACAAAAAATATATATTCTTTATATTTGTTTACCTTTAGAATTTCTTGTTATTTTAAACCTATTTCATGTCAAATACAAGTATTTCAAAAACATCTTTTTATGCCCTGTTCAGAGACCAGGGTTCATCTTTTTTTGCTGGCGCTCAGCTTTGTAGGAGCATCCAGGTGAAAAGTGTGGAATGTCAAGATCCCAAATTTGGATTTACCGTTTTAGAAAAGTAGTTATTTAACTACACCATTAATTTCCTCCATGTAGGTCTTATTCAGGAGATAGTTTTGGTAAAAAGTATTTACTGTACATGTAAAATGATATAGAAATTTAGTTTTTGTGGTTTTTATAAACCTTCGCTTGATCAGTAGTATAAATGCTGATTTTTCTTGTTTGCTCGAAGCACCCATCTACTCTTAGCTGAAGCCCGTCGCCACCTCCAGCCAGCAGCTCCAGCCCACCATTGCTGCCGGGAGGAGCTGCATCAGGGGGCGGGCCGATGCGTCCAGGGGAAGGCACATCTCCAAATTGGGGAGCAGCCCAGGCCCCTGGGAGGGGCTGTGCCTGATCAGCTTCAAGCCACTCCTAGTGATTATTTCCTCCTCCATAAGTTTCTGTGTCTTCCCCTCAGAATAATTAAGTCTGCTTTGTTAATTAGAAAAAGTACAGTAACATCTTCAAAAGATGGAATAAGGCTGAAACAGGGACAAAGCCACAGGTTTGTAGTGTCGAGTCCTGGACTTTCTCATCTGACCATTCCTAGTTGCGTGTCCTTGGGCAAATCACTTCGCTTCTTGGTCTCTGTATTCTCACTGGTCATAGAGATAATAGCCCCAAACCACAGGGCAGTTGTGAGGGTCGAATGAGATAAGGCAGTGACTGTGAGCCCACTGGTTTCATGGATGTTCCTGGAGTTCCCTGAAAAAGGGTTCTCCGGTCAGAACGAAAGGTGGTCCCTAACTACGGGGCACATCAGAGCCTCGAAGGTGCTCCTGAGCACTGTGATTCTCCAGGAGGGGAGTAGAGCATTAAGGCTTCTCCATCCTTAATTGAACAGAGAACAGGGCTAGCGTTTCCACAGGACACACTGACAGAAAGTCTAAGCTAAGGTAGTCAACAGACTTGTTTACATTTAAAGAAAAACAAACTTTAGAAAACTGGAAGGCTTATGAGTGCCAAATAGTGAAAGGTGTCTCATGCTATTGGTGTGTGATGCGGAGCCATTCATTCTGAGAGGACAAGGAGGCAATGCCCCGTCACCTTCCTGAGGGAGGGACCGTGTCCCACTTGTCATTGTCTGCTCATCCTGCAGCACAGCCCCATAAATGTCAGCTGGATGCCTGAGGTATGGGTTTCATCCCCTTGCTCAAGGTCAACGGCTGCTCATTGCCATCAGCTCACCCTCTTCATCCTCAACACTTAGGCCAACCCCTTCTCACCTCCCCACACCCACACCCGCCTACTGAGACTTTGCCCACTGCGCACCCTGCATCACGACCTTCCCAGGCTTTCCAATGCAGCTCACCCTTCAGGACCAGCCCAGCCCTGTCCCTGCCCTGAAGTTTTCTCTGCCTGCTGGGCCTCCTCTTCCTTCAGTAGCTCTAGTGCTCAGGGGCTGTTCCAGCTGCTCAGGTGCCTGACAAAGAGCTTTAGGTTCTCTGAGCTCACCAAGGTCCAGGTCCATGTGTTACTCTTCTGTGCCCCTGCTCCAGCAGCCAGCCCAGGGCCAGGCCCAAGCAGGTGGTAGGTCAACATTTACTGACTGCTAACCTGGGCAGTCAGCTTCAGAGATGTGTTGTGGAGAGAAGGCTGGATTCCAAGCCAGGATACCGGTCTTGAGTTTCAGCTCTACCCTCCCAAGATCTGTGGGAGTGGGCAAGTCACCGAACATCTGTGAATATTCGCTTCCTCATCTTATAAAACTAACTCCTGCCTTCCCATCATAAGGATTATTACAAGGAAGAGGAATGTCGCAAACTCAAAGCACTTCTCAAGTGTTAGCCATTGCTATTACTTTTCAGAGCTGACAGTCCCTGACAGATGGACTATTAATCACAGTGTGGTCCTTTCTCTAGTGTCCAGCTGTTGACAGCTGGCACAGAGTCCAGCACAGTGGGGTCAGGAGCCTCCGCCTTATGCAGTTCCTGCTCTTCATCCATTATGGAATCTACCCAACCACCTGCTGCACCTCCATGTGCTCAGCTCATTTTCATTCATTTCCTGGAAGGTGTGGGGATGATGGATTATGGGAGACAGCCCAGGTTTTCTGACCCTGGTCCAGGATGACAGGCAGCAAAGGTGACGAGCCCCCTCCCTGTCATATGCACAGGCCAGAGACCCAAGAGTAGGGCTTGCCTGGACCTTCTTCCATTGTTGAACTCAATGGCCCCGGGTGCCCAAAATGGGCCACATGGTGAGGGCTCCAAGGGGGTCTGTCTTGGAGCTGAGATGATATAAATTTTGTTTGGGAGTTGCATGATGAAGTCATTTTATTGTGAGGAATGTATAACTGGTAGCCAGCATGTTCATTCAAATTAATCATAAGAAAGTCCAAAAAACGGTGAGAATTTGGGCCAAAACTCAGAAGAGATTTCGTGGGATACATGTGAGACAGACAGCAATGTTGGAAAAACTTATCTGCACACACACGGGTATGGGATACCAGGCTTTTCAGGGGCACATAATGGAAAAAAAAAACCCTAAGATTTTAGATGATCTTGAGGTTGATATAAGTCAGCAAGAATTGAGAGAAACAGCTACTTCAAAACAGGCTTTTTTGATAGAAGCATGGTGAGCAGAAATGGGGGTGACAGAGCCCCTGCAGTCTGCATCAATGAGCTCAAACCTAGTGAAGCATGTTCGGTTCCAGGTGCCTGGTCGAAAGGTTAATTCACAGCTTAGAGGGTGCCCACAGGGGTGACCAGGGTGGTGAAGGGTCCAGAAACCAACAGGAAAGAGCACTGGTCAGCCCAGAGCAGAAACCACTTGAGGGGACATGTTTCTGTTTGTAGATACATCAAGGGCTGTCATGGGGAGCGGTGTCAGGTTATTTTTTAACTATTTGAGAGAGAGACAGACAGGCTTCCATTCAACATATACGAGGTCAATTCAGAAGGTGTCCAGCCATGTACTATGAAAAATAGAGACATTTAGTGAAGAAGATACAGGATACAAGAAACATTGTACATAGGACAATGACACCTCAGTTCCCTTCAAAGCAGGCACCTTGGGACCCTCACACAGTTCTCCCAATCGCCATCAGCTGCCCCGTTGTATTTTCCTGAATCTTATCGATGGTGTGAAATCTCTTCCCTTTCAAAGGTGATTTTAGTTTTGGGAAAAGCCAGAAGTCCCAGGGTGCCAATTCTGGGTTGTTGGGCGGCTGAGTTGCCTGGGTGATTTGATGTTTCACAAAAATCTCTGGAGGAGACACTACGCATGAGCAGGTGCATTGTTGTGATGAAGCTGCCAATCACCAGTTGCCCATAGTTGCAGCCTTCTGAATCATCGGGACAGTTTCTGCAAAGAAATCTTCAAGCTTAATGCAAAATTTGATACAGATTTGTTGCTCTACTTGCTCAGTCATCTTGAATGTGAGGGCCACACAGTGCACATGCTCACTCAATGGCATCTACCACCCTTACTGACTAGTACAGTGAAGTCACCATTGTTCACGCATGCACGTTCCAATCCACTCCCCTTGGCTGCCAGGTTACATTAATGTTGGGCAACCCATCTTGTTATATTAACAATGGCTGGACTTCTTCAGACAGACCTTGTAGAAGCTCTTATTCACAGTTGAGCTGTCTGAATCTGGGTGTCCTGGCTGATAGCTCAGTATTCCCATACTCATTGTTTAATCCGAGCCTGGAAAATGTGTGCTGGACAGAGTACGACAGAGGAGTCTCCTGCACCGGCTGGACCCAATGAACTCTGGTATCTCTTCCAAGCCTAAGAAAGCCTTCACATGAAAAGTTTCTCCACCTTGATAAAAGATAGCTTACGACTAATTTTCTTCTTAGATTGCTTTGGGAAAGAAAGAACATTCCATGCACAATTTCAATATTAAGAACTAAGAACAAGCAACATTCTATTCAATAAATAATTAATAATAAAGCTATTTCGGCTGCATACTATGCCAGAAAGAGAGAAAAAAAGGAAAAAAGATAAAGAGCAATTGAGAAAGAATGATGGAGATAAAATAGAAGACAATAAATGGAAAAAGATGAAGAGGGAGAGGAAGGGAAAGAATGATGGAATCAGAATATAAAGTCATATAATATTTTTATTTTTTTGTTCTTCCCGAAGCACGGGCCACATACCATGGCTAGTGTAAGATGTAGATTTTCTTTTTTAATTTAGATTTTATATTTATCAAAGATATGCTACCATTTAAATAATCTTTAAAAATGGTCCAATAGTTCTGCAAGGCTTGTTACGAAAGCAACAACTGCCTCACCTCTCGTCCCCATCCCTGATTTCCGTAGGACCCATTTCCACCCTTCAGTGGTTCCTTCCGATGTTTATGTCCACGTTTCTAAACGATACTGTTATGTGGCTACTTCTTGGGTTTTGGTGTTTTGGGCATTAGCCACTTTCCACCATGTAGAAAGGAATGAACTTTATCTCCCGCTTCATGCACGTTCCTCCCCGTCTCCTCCTTGTACAGCTCTGCCATGCTTTTGTTTCGATCATTTTTTCAGTTTGATTTATTAGGACTATAGAAATACTATGCACAGCCAAGCAAGCAGTGTGTTTTCTTCCACAACATTTTGTTTTCCCTAGAATTATTAATGGTCTTACTTTTCTGCTTATGTAGTCTTCTAGTTATCACTAACCCTTCTCCAGTCCCCCACCCCTGCTCCATCGGCATCCCTCTGCTCTGGATACAGTCCAATGCATCAGGCAGTCTCTCGGTTTGTTTCTGCAGACACTCCCCCAATCTTCTGATGTGCTTTATACCGGGTCAACTGCTCTCTACACCTAGTTCATGCCTGTTATGCAGAAACATTTCTTCACCTTAATCCTGTCTTGGGTTGGAGCCTCTGCTTCCTTACTCTCCCGCCTTTCTCTTTCTTAACTTACTTGCTCGTTTGGATGAAGCACATTAATGGTGAATGCATTTATAATGACCTTGCATGTCTGAAAATATCTTTACTTTTACCCTTACCCTTGACTGATAGTTTGTCTGAGTATAAAACTCTATGTTTGACCTGGCTGGTGTAGCTCAGCAGATTGAGCGTGGGCTGGGAACCAAGCGGTCCCGGTTCGATTCCCAGTCAGGGCACATGCCTGGGTTGCGGACCAGGTCCCCAGTGAGGGCCATGTGAGGAGCACCCATACATTGCTGTTTCTCTCCCTCTCTCTCTCCCTCCATTTCCCTCTCTCTAAAAATAAATAAATAAAATCTTTAAAACTCTACGTTTGAGGTATTTTCCTCTTCAAAATTTGAAGGCATTCTACCATTGTCTCCTAGTTTCAGTGTGATGAAGTCCCAAACCATTCTTATTTCTGACCTTTATATAAGATCTTTTTTTTCTCTAGGAGTGTTTGAAATCTTTTGTGTACCCACTGTTTCAGAATTTTACAAAAATGAGCATTGGTGTAGGGAGATTTTACCCATTGTCCTAGGTACCCAATAGACCTTCTGATCTAAATTCTCAGGTTCTATAACTGTGGGGAATTTTCTTAACTTATTCTCTTCATAATTTCCTTCTCTTTCCCTGGCTCTCTTCCCCCCACCCCAAATTCTTGTTATTCAGATGTTGGACTTCCCAGACAAATTTTCTAATTTTTCTAGCTTTCTCTTCCAGCTTCTCATTCTTTTTGGTCCTGTTTGGGGGGACATTTCCTTGAATGTACCTTTCAAATGTTCTTTTTAATTTTTTAAACATTTCTACTATATTTTTTTAATTTCCAGAGCTTTCTCATTCTGTGATAAGTTTTCATGACAGTATTTTCTTGTCTCATGGATGTAACATCTTCCCACATCTCCCTAAAGATATGACTCATGTTAAAAACTATTTTCTTCTCCCTGCAATTGTCTCTGTTTCCTCTAACTTTCTGGCAGTCTGTTTTGGTCCTTATTTTTTATAGTAAAGAATTTTCTCCATAGTCTTGGTTATCTCTTTATATGTTAGAGCAAAGACTAAAACAGCTATTTCAAAGCTCAGTGGATATGGGTGGGTCAATTCAATTTTGCTGTGCGGGGTGACCTGGATGGGCTGTTTTATTAGACAACCCCTGGTGTTCGTCTTTAAGATTTTGTTCTCATTGTTTTATCACATTTAGCCTTCTGTTTGGAGAGTCTGAGACAGGCTGCCAGGGCTCTGGAGGCTGAAGGGGAAAGGAGTGCCGGCAAGTGCCCTAGGTCATCTCTCCTTCTCTGGACCGGGACATTCGGTCACTTCCCCAGCACACAGCAGCTCTCTGCCAAGCGCATGCCACCGTGCCCCTCACAGCGCAGACCGAGTCTGCCAGGAATTTGCACACAAATCTCTTTGTCTTTCTCTGGAAGCTCTCCCAGTCACTTGAATGAGTGGAGGGAAGCCACCAAGGACCCAGGTCTCAGCCAGAGCCAAGCATGAGCTGGGAAAACTGCTCATGAGCAGAAACAACCCCTCTGCCTCGGACCCTCCACATGCCCATGAGTTGCGTCCCCAGCTGCAGCCAGCGTGCAACAGGCACTGCATCTGTTTGAGCACAGGTGACTCTCCATGTGGCCACCTTCCTTGCTGTCCACTGCCGCTGCAGATGGAAAGAGAATGCCCCTCCAGCCTCATCTCCCTCCACACCCCTCCTCAGAGCCTGAATCCCTAGCTTGTGCATCTTGGACCAGAGATTCTTCATCCCTGGTTTAAAGATGGATTGTACAGTCACTTCCAATTCTGATGCTTTCTGACTGTGGGTTTGATTTAAGGATCCCTCCTTTAGAAACTATTCTCCCAGGGAACGAGGTCTGCTTTCTTGGTTTTCTTTGAGGGATCCTCTCTCCAGCCTCATCCCTGAGTCTGAACACTCAATGAGCCTGTTCCACCGTGTGACTGACCTTCAAGCTGGGTGGCAGCATCTCCAGAGACCAGAGGCGCTTTGCCGAGGGGTGGAAGCCCAGGCATCCAGGTGCTGACATGCCAGGCCCACCCTCTTGGCCTCTCTGAGCCCTGGCAGCCTCCCAGGCCCCGATGGTGTTGACATTCCAGGATTCGGTTCAGCACATTCAAGCATGCAAAAACCAGCACAGTCTGGCCGACATTCAAACACCGTGCAGTCACTGCAAAGCTCTCCCCTCCAGGCACCAGGCCCTCTTGTGCCTCATCCTTTCTGACGGAAGGGGGAGAGGGCCTCTCTGGGAGTTAGGGGGCCTGCCGTTAGTGGGCTGTTGGAGGGATGTTGCTCTCTACAGCATACGGCAGCTCTCTTAAAATTGCCGATGTATTCTACATGGAAAGGAGCTTTCACAGGAACTCCACAGTTAAATGCACATACACGTACATAGACAGAGAAGTGTGCCTGGTACCCCCACGGCCACTCCACTGCACAAATCCGGTGGCACTATTCCCACTGTGTCTGCTGGCAGTTGCACCCTGGGTCCTGTGCAGCACTGATACCTGCTTTTCCTTTCTATTTTGTCCTCCAGTGTCTTTGTCATCTGGGACAAATGCTCTACCCCTCTGACCAACTTCAAGTTAGTCTCTTAGAACATGAGAGCTGGAAGGGAACTTTGCATTTAGTGACGCATTATTACCTCATTTTAGAGATGAGAGGCTGTGGCCCGAAGAGGGCAGGTGACTTGTGCAGGGCATCCCAGGCAGAGGGCGGCACCTGTAGCCAGAGCTCTTGATTTCATCTCTACCTGGCTCCCCAGGGAATGATCCACTGACCACTGGGAACCTTCTGCAAAGGCAGCATCACTGCCCCAAGTGCAGGCCTGCCGAGTTAGACCCTGCCTTGAAACAAGACTCTCTGGTCACTTGCACATGCACACAAAAGTTCCAAGCACCGACCTTCACCACATTCCAGAAGAAACAGTGGAGACCTCTAAACGTGCCCTTGTTTTCAGCATAACCAGACTTGCCCCCACTCTGAAAGGTGAGGGACTGGTGGTATTATGTATCTGGGCAGGAGGGGCAGCACTAAGATGTGTGCATTTTCACCTGGAGAAACTTACCCTTCCAGGTGGATGGCCTCAGAGGAGACAGCCGTTATCAAAACAACAAGCACTGAAGAGTCTCAGTAAAGGAGTCTCCGTGTAAGAAACGCACACCTCAGTACAAGCCTCTGTCGTTGCCCATTGCTGCTCCCTAACCTTGGCTCTGCCCACTCTGGGCTCGAGCAGGAGGGTTTAATAACCCTCAGGTCTTTCTATGACACAGATAGAGCCATAGTGTCTCAGCAACTCTACCAGGTTCTCAGAAACTTCTTGCTACTACGGCTTTTGATTTGGGAGAGGTGGAGGAAGGAGAGAGGAGGAAATATGAGAATCAACTGCCTTGAACTTTGCCTCCCAGGTGGCCGTCATTGGCCTTTTCTGTCTGCTAGCTCAAGGCGAAATCTGCCTTTTCCTCCCTGTGACGCCGAAACCCAAAGTTCATGGTCACATAAATTGTCCCTTTTCCTGCGGCAGTATCCCACATGTTTCTTCCGGGGGGGAATAAGTAAGTGAAAGACCTATTATGTAGACTATGCAGCAAGATTTGAAAAATAGAGATTTAGAGTGGCTTTATCACAGAGGGTATCTAGAACGCAGACTCACCAGATTTCATGGATCATCATCAATTTTCTCTTTGTTCCTAATCAGATTAAACTGTGTGGCTGGGAAAAGGAGAGATAAGTGAATTGTGACATTACTTAGATTGAAGAAAATAAACTGGCATGAATGTATTCTGTTCTGGGCAACCCACTTGGAATGGGGAGAAATGTGAGAGAGACAGAAGCACCACAGGCCAGTCGCCAGCACTGAGGGCGCGTGGGTACCGCTTTCGGAGAAAGGGTGGGGCCTCCTCCCGGTTGTCTCCTAGGCAGGGAGCTGCCACTGGGCTCGTGTGTTTATCCAGCGCGGTCAGGTAACGAAGTGCTTTGCAAATGACACGTTCCCTTTTATCATTTAGCACGGACAGATTTTTATTTTTAAAAATAAATGTGGGAAGGTATGCAGTCTAAAATGATCATTTCTCTGCTTTCTTCAGCAGTAGAGCTAATTGGATCAATTTAATTGTTTTAATGAGCTAAACTGTTAAATGTATGACTATTGAATTAAACTGTTACATTTATGACTACTGTAATGTAATTATGAAAGGGCACATGTGGCGTCTCCAAAGGAAGAGCCCTGGGGTGAGAAGAAGTCACTGGCAGTTGGCGCCATCGGGCTAAGATGGGTTCGTCAGGGCCCGGCTCTGTGCCAGGGGCGGCTTTAGTGACGTCAGCCCAGAACTGAAGGTGGAGAGGCACCCGGGCACAGTCAGGCCGAGACACAGGGTCCGAGAGTGAGCTCTGCTTGTAGGAGACAAGAGAGTGCTGTTGGGTCTAAAAATAGTAACAACAAAGACAACGCCGCTTACTTCGGAGAACTGTGCTCACTCACAGAATTTGCACGGGCGCCACTCTTTCTAAAAAAATTTTTTTTTTAATTTGTTAATTGAATATATTGGGCTGACATTGGCTAGTACAATTATACAGGTTTCAGGTGTACAGCTCTGTAATATGTCATCTGTATGTTGCATTGTGGGTTCACCAGCCCAGGGCAAGTCTCCTTCCATCACCGTGTATCCCCCTGATCATCATAAAGAAAGTGATGGGAAACTCCCAACTCTGAAAGACCATGAAAGGACAATTCAAATAGAAGAAATTCAAGTGCACACGGTGAGTGTTCCAGCAGCAGTAACAACCCAAGCTGTGCAACACAGTAATGCTAGCAATGTGATCCTATTCACCGTTTTGGTTAAAAAAATAAATTTAAAAAAAGGCGTCATGGGAATTCTCATTCCTGCCAGTAAGTGGACAGGGTTTCTGGAAAACAGTTTGAGACTTCAAAATGCTCTATACTCAGACCCTGTCAAGGAATTCTTAAAATGTTATCCTAAAGAAAAAAAGCAGAGCTAGGAACAGAGAGGTCTACATAAGAATGTTCTCTATGGTGTTATGTATAGTGGAGAAAACAGCACCGTCAAAATGTCCAACGACAGGCCCTGGCTGGTGTAGCTCAGTGGATTGAGCGCGGGCTGGGAACCAAGCGGTCCCGGTTCGATTCCCAGTCAGGGCACATGCCTGGGTTGCAGGCCAGGTCCCCAGTGAGGGCCATGTGAGAGGCAACCACACATTGCTGTTTCTCTCCCTCTCTTTCTCCTTCCCCTCTCTCTAAAAATAAATAAATAAAATCTTAAAAAAAAAAAAAAAGTCCAACAACAGGATACTGGTGAAGTAAACAGCAGTACTATCCGTTAGATTACTGTACAGGCATTTAAAGTTTGCTTCAAAACACACAGCACTGCCCTGGCTAGAGCGTCGTCCCGATACGCCAAGGTTGTGGGTTCAGCCCCCGGTCAGGGCACATACAGGAATCAACAAATGAAAGAATGCCTCAGTAAGTGGTGTTTCTCACTCTCTCTCTGTCTTTCTTTCTTTCTCTCAAATCAATCAGTAATTTTTTTTAAAAGATGGCCTTGTGTTCCCTGCCTGCCTCATTGTCTTCCTTCAGCTCACCTTCTCTTCCAGTCTCCTGTAGAATCCAGATGTGCCCTGAACCCCAGTCTTACTGTCTCTTGTAGGAGCTTCCTGCCTAACTCTAGCCAGTCATCCCTTCCCTGGGCGGATGGACCTGTTGTGACCGAGAAGCCATGCTGGAGCCCACGGAAACAGAATGAGAGGACCTGGCTCTCGGCATTAATCTCCTGAAAAATCTCCTGCGTGCCTCTTGATTCCATCCTTGGTGTGGAAGCATTTCCTTTCATCCGGGCAACAGTTCTGAACTTTTCTCCTGGGTTCCTGTTAGTATCAGCCTGAGGCCTCTTACCAGGACTTGAGACTCTCCCCCAGCTTCTTCCCAACCTGTTCCACCCTGCCAGCGTCTGCGCCCTCCTGGCCCACGGCTTCTGGTTGTGTCCTTCAGGCAGCTAACGGGCAGCCCGACTGCCCGCGCCAGCTCTCGCCAACCTTTTATGCTTTGGCTGAGGTCAATGCCATGGCTCACAACAGCAGCGAGGTAATTCCATTTGGGCAAAACTAAGAGTTAGGGGAAAGAACTATGAACCCAACAAGATGTCAGTCCACAGCCCTCATTTGGCCTAAGGGTTATTGAGAAGTGTGTTGTTCACTTCTCGAATATTTGGAGATCTTCCAGATGTCTTTCTGTTATTGATTTCTAATTAAACTTCACTGCGGTCAGAGGATAGATGCTGTATGATTTCAATGCTTTTAAATCCATTAAGACATGTTTCGTGGCTCAGGATGTGCTCTGTCTTGGTAAATGTTCTAAGTACCTTAGAAGTGAATCTGTGTCCTGATGCTGTTCAGTAGGGTGTTCTGTAAATATCCGAAAGCCGTTTGATTCTTCTGAAGCTTGTGTTTAAACTGCAGGTGCACAACAGCCTTGCTCAAGGGCAGTTTTGGCTGCACCACGACGGCAAGGCATCCCTCGTTCGGTCCATGAAGGAGTGCGTGTGCTGCAGAGCTGCCGCAGGCCCTATCCACACTGGACCGCGGTGGGACCAGAACCTGAGTCTCCCAACAGAGAAGCCACCAAACCGTGTTACTTCTCTCCTGCCCCCAGACAATCACCATCTGTCCAGCACTGTCAGTATGTGCGTCAGGGTTGTGTGAGCGCTGTTGTTATCTGACAAGCCTGGCAGTGTCAAGGTAGGTGCCACTGTTATCACCGCTGAAAGATGAATAACCGAAAGCTTAGGGGGTTTGAATGCTTTGTCTAAGACAGTGGTTCTCAAAGTGTGGTGCTGAAATGCTCCTGGAGGTCTGCTAGGGCGAACTATTTTTATAATAATATTACAATGTTGTTTGTCTGTTTTACCACGTTGGCACTTGTACTAAAGGTTTAAAAACGAAGGCGGGTAAAACACTTGCACTTCAGCATAAACCAAGGCAGTGCCACCAAATATACTAGTAACTACTATATTTTTCACTGCGCACTTGCGGTTCAAAAGGCAGTTTTACTTAAGAATATCCTTAGTGAACATTGGAGTGCAAAGGTTCTTTTGAATTGGTTTTTCAAACCTAAGTGCTCATCTACAAATGAATGGATCAAGAAACTATGGTACATTTACACAATGGAATTCTATGCAGCAGAGAGGAAGAAGGAGCTTATACCCTTTGCAACAGCATGGATGGAACTGGAGAGCATTATGCTAAGTGAAGTAAGCCAGGCAGTGAGGGACAAATACCATATGATCTCACCTTTAACTGGATCATAAACAACAAAAACAGAAAGCAAGCAAAACATAAACAGAGACATTGAAATTAAGAACAGTCTATCAATGG
>PVJI01016007.1:0-39485 GCA_004026765.1 Micronycteris hirsuta
GTGCTTCCGAGGCTGGTGACGAACCCACCACACAGCCCCAGGAGGCACGCTGCCTGCACGCAGGACTGTTTCCATGTTTTGTGCAGTGCTGCCCTGCGGGCTTCTGGGAGGAGGAGGCCACTGTCCCTGTGCGCCAGCATCTGAGCTCCCCTCACAGACCAAGGCCAATTGACAGGAACAGAAGGGTCAATTTTAGGGAATGATTTTTAATTGGCAAGTACAGACAACTTCTATTTAATGAGTGGTGAATAGCTTTGATCTTTAAATAAACAAATAAGTCCTTTTTTGGCATAAATCCTATTTTGTAACACAGAGAAAAGTTATTAATAAATAACAAAAAATTTTCCACAAAACTTTGGTTCATCAGATTTCCATTGTAAAAATATGTGCCAATACAAAGGTAAATGTAAGCCCTATATAATTTACATATGATAAATTTAGTAAATTACAGTTAAGAAAAACATAAGTATAAAGCAGGCACTTTGACACATACTCAATAAATATTATTTACTAGAGTATCATTGTCATCATCATTCAGTACTAATTATCTCATAGCCTGTAGTGATAACATTATCCTACATATGAAAACTGTTTATAGTTTAAAGTGTAAACATGTATTTTTTTTCACTTGATCTTCACAAAGGTGTAGGGAAGCTGCCATTGCCATTCTTATTTTACAGACAAATTCGAGACTCCAAGGAGTTAAGTGACTGGTTGCATAATGGTTTCAGTGGTAGATGAAAGTCTTCACTCAAAAAAGTGACCAGAAGGAAAACTTGCTTTATGAATGTTACCATGGATTCCACCAAGGCACCTGTCTGTCAGTGAGACTATCACCCGAAGCTGAGTCCACAGCCGTCAAGAATGGAATGAGTTGTAAGGGAGGAGGTAATGTACTGGATCGAGAAAGGAGCTACGTGGCAGTGACTGTGAGGAGCACCCCCCTGCCACATTCTCTGTGAGCTAAACATCACAGATCGAATAAAGCCTTCTTCACTAGAAATGCCCTCATAGAATGGTTTCATCTTTGTTTATATCTATTGATTTGAAAGAATAAAGAAGATTTAATTACATTTCCTGATACCCTAAAAAATATCATTTTACAAATGTGATCCATATACTTTATGAACAACCCATAACTATTATAATTAGAATTAGTGTGACTATTTTTTCTGATATTTATTATAATTTCTCTATGGGATGCTGATGAGGCCAAAGATTCATGGTAACCTGGCACGTATGCTAACACCAATGTAACAAGAGTTCAAAACTATTATAAAGATGCTGACATGTCCACAAATATAGAGAGAGCTACCGTTTTGCATACAGAATAATTAAATAATGGTACATGTGATGAATCTTGTGCTCTAAAAACAAATGAAATCAATAGGATGAATTTTTGCTTTCATAGTATAATTTTTGGTAGGCTATGTTATTGCTAAATAATAGGAAACAAATAATTCACTGAATGTACTAAAGCTTGAGTAAAGGTGGCATTCCTAAGATTTTTAAGTGGAATAAGTATTAGAGAGGAAAAAATTCACGTATAAAAGTGAAGTGCTAACGGACTCCCTTCCTTTCTCTTGAAATGACTTCACGGTTGCAATGGCCAATTGTGGCAGCTGGTCCAACTCAGCACCAGGCCTGAATAAATGTGATTTTTAGTGAGATACAAGGGTGGGCAAAAGGAGATTTACAGTTGTGAATACATGAAACACAGAGTTGATTTTTGTATTATTATTTATTAATTATTGTAGTATTTATTGTTATTACTATTAACCCACTTTTGCCCACCCCTGGATTTTTCTCTTTGAAACCTTAGGACTTCATAAGATGCATTCACCTTCTAAAATTCAGAATTTATGCTACTTGGAACATGTACAGGTCTAAATTGATGATGGCCGAAGGGAGTTACTATTTTTTCAGCCTCTGACACACGCAGCAAAGTCTCCTCTTTAAATGTCAGGGTCTTTGTGACCTCCTGCACGGGTTTATGAGTGTAGCTACCACTGCTCTTCTCCAAATACTTTTGCCTCCTGCGTATAGATATTTCAGCCCTAATAAATCCATTATTTTTTTAAGTTTAGCTCTGTTCTATCATTGTGTAGAGAACTTTTTGATCAGCATGGAATGGATGCCCAAAGTGTATTCATATACTTGTCAACATATTCTTCTCTTACAGGGATTAATAATTAATGACTTAAAGTCTTTCAGATACATTAGAAAAATTTCAAAATCTCTTCTGCTTCTAATCATCAAGACTTTTCATTGGGACTGTCTGCTTGTGACAAGTTTCTTTAAGCCAAGTTTCTTAGAAGAAAAAAAATGTAAAAATCTTTAAACAGATGAACAACATTATTGGAAGGGAGAAATTTTTTGTCAGGTGGAGGTTGACTCTAGAAGCAAGATACTGAAAATCTGAAAATATTCTAAATTAGAAACTGAAATTACAAGTGAGAAAATAAAAACATCATCTGGAATTGCTGAAAATTAAAGCCAGGCTGAATTGGAAAGCGGAAGGGAAACGCTAACCCGACGCCGGCTCACGTGGCTCCTAAGTGACAAACCGGCGTCTGTGCGCCCTGCCCCTCTGCACTGCTACACTGCGAAGAAACACCGTCAATGCTTTCGAACAGATGGGGGCAGTGTCGATAATACTGCACAGGGTGGGAAAGCAGGATTAAAGAGAAGTAAAAAAAAATTTTTCTATGTTGAATTTTTACTTTGTGATTAGCTATCTAATTAATGAAGTAATCAATCCTATTGATGAACTGATCATGTGATTTTTTTTCACATCATATTCACTAAACAAGGAGTGCTTTGTCCTGTTGTGAGTTTTTAAGAGGCATCTCGTAAACCAGAAGCAATGCTTTCAGAGAGAGAGAGACTGCAGATGCAAAGACACGCTGTGGTTTGCAAAGAGATAATCGATCACTTATGTAACAGGAGCAGCTCACCAGGTCTAGAAACTAAAAGTGAAAGGGAATTCAAATGCAAGTCTGCAGAATGTCCTTTTATCTCTGAAAGGAAGCAGGGGAAAGTGGCTGAGGTAAGATGCTAGAGAGAATGAAAAGACATGGCCTTCGACCTGAAATTGAAGCAAGCTGTCAGGTTTTGTGGGAATCTATTATAGCCCAACCGCAGAAACAGGCTGCTCTCTACCATCGGCCTGAGCTGAATGACCTCCATGCCCCAAATCAGGCACAGCTGCTCTGTGTCCATTCTCTACCCCAGCCCCACCCCAGCCCCAACTCCAAGTCCTTGGTGATTCCTTCTCGACTTCGCTCTTGGCATCCTGTGTCCAGACCTGACATCAAAAACTTCTTTGGCCCTGCAGCTCTGCCTGTGGGTTGGACCCAAATCTTACGCTTCCTGCAAGTCCTCAGTCTGGTTGAGCTATGTTTCCACAAGGCAACAATATTCCGCCACGAGCAAGACCTGGGCTCTGAAGACAGCCCCCGACTCTTCCCAACTTCAAAGACTACTCTTGCACAGCGAGTGCAGCAGTGAGCCCGAGGCCTGGGGTATGGCCTGCCTGGCTTCCCAAGGTCTCCACCCTGGCTGGGGAATTCAAGGACAAGAATAAATTAACCCTGACTCTAACCCAGGTACTTGCCTGGGGGAGAGGGTTAAGTTCTTACTGAAAATATCTGCACAGAGCTCTCTTATTCCAGCCCCAAACCTGGGATAGGAGACAGAAGGAGTTTTCATATTTTGGTCTTTTAGACATGCCCAGTTTCCATGGCTTATTATATTTGATTACCCAGGGCCCATCTGGACACCTCTGTCTCCCCCACCTCCCATATTTAGTCTATTACCAAGTCCTTCAGAACTACTGAATCTACTTCTCTCCACTTTCATTTCTACTACTAACGTCCAGAGACTTAGGGTGGGGTAAAAATAATAAAAGCTGGTAATATTCAAAGGTTTATTATGTACCAGGCAAGCACTCTTAAAACTGTATGTACATTATCTTCTCTAACCACCCTCTGTATTAGTTTCCTAGGACTGATGTAACAAATTACATTCATCATTAGACAACCCTACATCACTAGTGTTATGTTGCAAAATTATAGGACAGATCAGAGCATGGCATGATGCCTGTCATACAGAAGGTCCTCAATAAATAGCTGTGAATAAATTAATGAGATCATGTCACTAACCTTGTCAAAAGTCATCAAAAATTCCACATTGCTTAAAAAATCACCTTCAGCCCTGGCTGGTGTGGTTCAGTGGATTGAGTGCCGGCCTGCAAACCAAAGGTCACCCTTTTGATTCCCAGTCAGGGCACATGCCTGGGTTGCGGGCCAGGTCTCCAGTATGGGGTACGGGAAAGGCACCCGTACATTGATGTTTCTCTCCCACTCTTTCTCCCTCCCTTCCCTTCTCTCTAAAAATAAATACATTCTTTAAAAAAATCACTTTCATATTCCTCAGCAAAGTATTCAACACCCTCTAACTCACCATAAGATTAAAAAAGAACCTTAGAATGAAACCACCTTTTAAAGTAGGGGTCCCCAACCTCCAGGCCATGGACCAGCACTGTCCCAGGCCTGTTAGGAACCAGGCTGCACAGCAGGAGGTGAATTTCAATGTAATGCATTCAATTCATCCTCAAACCAACCCCTGTCGTCCCCCACCCCCATCCATGGAAAAACTGTCTTCCATGAAACCGGTTCCTGGTGCCAAAAAGGTTGGGAAGCGCTGTAAAGAATGTTGAGATGTCATACAAGAAGAGATTGATAAATTTGGCCACATAAATATCTAAAAGTTCAGCATGAAAAAATTTCATAGTTAAAAAAAAAAAAACAATGGCCTACATAAACATTCACCATAGGTATCGCCCGCACGCCTAATTCCCTAGAGATGTAAACAGCCTCTGAAGAAGCAGGCACCTTCGTTTCCTGTTTGTAGGGATGTGAACTGGTGCGGCTTCTTTGAAGGGAAGTTTATAAATCAAAACACACATTCACCTCCTCTTAGCATTTCCCCCTCTAAGAACTTATGCTATAGATTATCTCTCGCCTTGGCACAAAACAAGTCACTGCTACACCCTTTGCAACAAAAATGCATTGGAAATAACCTAAGTGCCCACCAGGAGAAGACGGTAAATTCATCATGGTATGACTGTATCATGGGATATCATGAGGCCCTTTTAAAATGAGGCATGTCTACATGTATTAGTGTGGAAGAGGTTGATTCATTTTGTAAACTGCAGAAAGGACATATGCGTATATGCACTTATATTCTATGTCTACATATGAATATTTTTGGAAGGATAACCGAGAAACTTGTAACTGTATTTACCTTTGAGGAAACAACTGTGACACTGATACAGGAGTGGAAGGAAGATTTATTTTTCACTGTAAACTCCTGTGTTGTTTGTATTTATTTAGACATGTGCTTGCATTGCCCATGAGAGAGAGAGAAAGAGAGAGAGAGAGAACGCTACCTGTCACCTAACTTTCCAACTTGATCTCATACTGTACTTATCTTTCATCAGACAATTCACTGCTTCCCAAGCACACGGAGTGTACTCATGTTGAGCGTGTGTGTGAGTGTGAGTGTCTAATGCTCCCTCATCCTCGGAACGCACACTTTCTGCCTGTGGACATGCTGTTCCTCTGAAGCGCTGCTGCGCAGCCATCCTGCGCTTCAGTTTTGGAACCAACCATTCCTGCCCTGCACTCGGACAACTCCTGGTTGTTGAACCACGGGTATGTTTGCAGGTCGCCACCCTCGTTCAGTTGGCCCCTAATGGGAAGTGTGCACATCTTGTTGCCCTCTGCATTCCCCAGAGCACCTGGAACTTGGTGTTACTGAATGCATGCCATTAACCAAAAAACATTAAGCAGAAGAGTCATCTAGGATAACTTGCTTTATATAATGACCCAATTTTAAGGAAGGTAGAGAAAAATATCTAGCTCAAATATAGAAATCCTACTTCACATGAATATCTAAAATAGCAAATAAGTGATCCACAAAATTGAAAATAAAGCAAATACTGCATATCAAATAGAATTATTACAAGACAGAGATGTATGTGAAATGAAATAGGAAGCTATGCTTTAAATATATTAGAGGTCAAGAGAAAAATAAAGAAAAATACTTTCATTTTAGTACAGAAAAGATAGCTCTTGACATCTTATTGATTTTTTTTTTTAGCCGAACACAACAAGCCTGGACATGAAGCACGCAACACTGGTTTTCATCCCGAAGCAGACGACCTCTCAGGGCGTCCCTCGCCCCTCACATGGAAGGGCCATGGCCATGCGACTCACTCTTGCTTCACAGTCACCCCCTTTTCTAAGTAAATTTTCCTAAATCATATATGTTTATAGGAACTTTCTGTACTACTTACTTTTTGCTGTCATTAAACTCATTTCCTCTCGTCCTTGGTGACATGGGAGTGTACAGGGTTACACGACTATATTTAACTCCTATATATCCTAAAGAACTCCGTGGTAACTGACTATGGACTACCTTCTATAAACAAAACCCAATTTTTTTGCCTCTAGAATATTGCTATTGTGCATCAGGCCCATTTCTGTTGGTTATAACAACATACAATAAAATAAAATATAATGAAATAAAAATGTAAAGTGGCAACAATTGAAAGTCTACTTCAACTTACTGTTAATGCCGTTTCATACTCCCCAGCAGCCAAGTGTGCTAAGCCCAAGTAATAGGAAGCTTCGCCTTCCATCTTTTTGTCATTTCCTAATGTGAAAATGCAGAAAAATTACCCTGGCTTTAAGGAAATTGATTTATTATAACAAACGGGATATTTGCTTTTTAAGACAGTAGAAAGTTATTGTAACAAAGTATACACATTTATCAACAATCCCTGAAATCTAACTGTATACTGTTTTAAAAAAGTCTGATGTTAACACGATTGATCTGGATCACAGATGTTTAAGTGCGTTAGCAATGTAATTACGAAGCATTATCCTCCCATACCCAGACCAGTATCATCACTCTGAGACTCATGCATAATGTCTATGCTGGGCCACCATGCAAAGACCCAGGGTCGCCAGCAGAGCTGCTACCGCAGACATCAAATAACGGGGAAAGAGAACCCACATCACATGGTGCACAGGCACACACGCACAACACTGACATTCAGCCGAGTCTCTAACAGGGCAGCTAATTAGCAAATTAAGGAACCATATTTTTTTGATTAGGTCCAATTTGAAAGCTACTGGTTAAAACTTGGATGAGAATGACTGACAGAGTTTCATTTGTTGGTACAATCCAAAATTCCACACACATTTTGAAATCCAAACTCATTTTTCTTTGCTTAATGACTAGTAATGCTTTTCAGCACATTTCACAAGGAATTTTAGCCTTTCTAATCTGTGTAATGTGTTTTATTCCAGGAGTTATCAACTTCTTCTTTCCAAAAGCAGAATGTGAAGCATGTAACATGTGGCCCAATAAGACATACATCATACTTTCTCATAAACATAGAATTTATTCACATTTACTGTATAAAATATAACATATAAATCTAACATACTCACAAAAACCATGAACGATTTTTATACTTAAAAAGAATAGTATCCGTTTTCTGCTTTCGGAAGTCTTTGGCTTTCAACGTTATGTAACTCCTAGGCAATGCAAGTGCTGACAGATGCACCCTCATTTTTGATCTTAGAAAGAAAGGACCAGTGCGTCTCTGAACTCTGTGCTGCAACCTCCGTGGATTTCAGCGGGAGCTAGCAATGCTCTGCGCCGCCTCCCCTCGCACCCCTCAGTGAATCGCTGCGCATGAAGCACAGCTCACGCAGAAGCAGAATGGCAAATGCCAGTGACAGCATTCTTTTTCTTCTCTAGCAATTTACACCAATTGCAGAGAAGTACACCCTTAAGATTTCACTTCAGCAGAGTTGATAGTATCAGTGATCCAGTCAAGGGAACTTTAACTCTTAAAATTCCTCTGGGCACTAACTCTTAACTCTCTGGGCACTAACCAAAGGTCCATGAGTGCTGGGTCGGGGTGAGACTAGGGAAGAGGAAGA
Organism: Micronycteris hirsuta; assembly: GCA_004026765.1. Classification (NCBI taxonomy): domain Eukaryota; kingdom Metazoa; phylum Chordata; class Mammalia; order Chiroptera; family Phyllostomidae; genus Micronycteris; species Micronycteris hirsuta. Next base: position 8,022 of record PVJI01016007.1, read on the forward strand.
TGGAGTAAAGGAAGAGACTAAGAAGGGAAGTTGCCTTTGAATGATGAAGCTTGTTGTATGTGATTTGCACTTGCTGTGTTAAGTGGTGTCACTGGGTTAAGCACAGCATGTGCTGATGTTATCATCATTTGCATCTGATCTATGTAAAGAGTGTCCCAGCAAAGAGGAGAAAGGAAATCTACCCTTGTTGACAGAGAGATTTCAAGGCTGCTAATTTAAATAGTTGGATCACATCAAATACAAGTTTTAAAATAGAATTTAAGCATGAGAACTTTTCCTGCTCACTATTTGAGACAAAGGTAAGATAAAGTGGATGCAATAAAATACCAGGGAAAAATGTCAGCGCTATTAAAGATGAGAGACTCATACCGAACAAAAAGGTAAAATACTACCAATACATTGTGTAGTTTGAGTGGGCTGAATTAATACTGGCTTTGCTATCTAAATCAACAATGATTTACCTTAAGGAAAATACCATGTTTTTATTTTCAAGACTCTAGGAACCATCCTTTCTTTGTGAGCCACCTTACAATTTAGCAAATGTGAACCCAAAGTAAAATACCTTTTCCTAATTGATACACTACATTGAAATTGCAGATAACACTCTAGGTAACTAAAGTCAGCTGCTGAAATCGACCTGAGAGCCAGCTATTGATACCAGTGCTTCCTCCTTGGGGAAGGCACTAGATCACCATTCATTCAAAGGCAGCTTATGCAAGGAGATACATCTTTCAATGGGGGTGATTTCCTAAGGGTATTCTAACCAATGTTATTAAAAGACAGAATAGAGATAATGTGCTGTTTACTTTTACTCTTTAGAAAAATTAAAATTAAAATTAAAATTAAAATCAGTCTTGCTTACTCCAGCTAAGCCATCTGTCACTTCGATAGATCAGATATAGCCAGAAACCAATCAACTTCAGGCCAAGAGCATAACTTCTATCCTTTGCCTTCATGAAAAGGCTACTCTAATAATAAATTACCATGTGGTATTAAAATGTCCTTGCATTTCACAAAGTAAAAACTTAATGAGTAGAGGCTCCACATTCTTTATATTTTCTATATATACAAATGGTATAGAATATCAAGGATTAGCTTTCACAAAAGTGTTTTTAGTGCTCTAAATGTGCATGTGAATCCCCTGAGATCTTGCTAACCTGTGATTCTGATGCAGTGGGTCCCGGGTGGGGCCTGAGATGCTACTTTTCTTACAAGCTCCCTGAAAATGCTGATGCTGCCTGTCCAAAGTCCACCCTTTGATAGGCAAGAGTAAAATATGTTAGAGTTCTATTTCCCTGTTACTCCTAACTAAATATTTACCATATCTTCCCTATTACCTAACAACAGGGAATTTGCAAACAACAAAAGGTCTTTCAGATTGAAAGGACAGTAAGCCCTTACACACACACACCCGCCCTTAACTTTTGCAAACCACCTTACTTTCTCATTATGGGTTCATTGTTTTATAACAGGGCTCCCAGAAGGTTGTAATTTTGGAGATAAAGCTTTCAAGAAACTAATGGATTTCTTGTTGTCAGCACCGAGGCACCTCTGTTTTACAGTGAAATTTGAAAGTATATTGATGGCATTTGTCTTTGCATTTCGTAGGAAATAATCACCCAAACACTGACGATTTTTATGTCACTCTTGGGAGAAGCAGCGTCTGCCCATTAAAGGAAGCGATGTGAGAGTGTTCTTTTCCACTTACCTTCTTTGGCTATTTCAGAAGCTTTTATTAGAATTCTGATGGCCTGTTTGTAATCTTTATTTTCCAGCATTCTGTCTGAGAGTAATCTGTAAGTCCTCAGGAGACTCTTGCAGGCCAACAAGTTGAGAAAGTGGCCTGTCTCATCCTTCCATATCCGCCCTTGCGTCAATTGATGGAATGCTTCATAATGCTCAGCAGCTTCCAGGAGCTGACCTAGAGAATGGAAGCCATTCATAAACATAAACCACAGGCCAGGACATGTTTTCAAAAATTTTGTGTACATCTTATGTTTTACTATTAAGGGGTGGGGAGGGGACATAAAATAGAGGCAAGGATCTCTAAGCCCGAAGAAGACTTAAACTGGAAAAGGAGCTGCTTCCATTTGGACCTCAAATTTAGCATTGATTTTGGATGGACACCTGCGAGAAGGATGTACTTTGGCTAGTAGAAGTTGACTAGGATTACGGATGTTTAGAAAAGAGCGTGAACATCCAGCAATAATTATTAATGACAAGTCATATGAGCTAACATTCATTTAACATTACATATGCAAAGCACTGTTCTTTGTGCTTTATATGCATTTCTCATTAAAGAGTCCCATGGAATAGATTCATGGTTCCATTTTACAGAGGAGCAAGTGAGGGTAAGAACTTTGCCCCGGACGGCATGCCCAGTGGGCGAGCAGCCCCAGGCAGTCTGGTCCCGGAGCCCACGCTCGCCACCATGCCCTGCACTGCTTCCCCGGCACACAGCAGGCTTCATTCTCAAGAAGAATCTGGGCGTCTTCAGAATGGATACATCTGTTGTTACAAATTCAAATTCAAATATTATGGGTCTTTAAACTACTTCTCCAAGTTTGACTGAACTTTCCAAGCAGGCATGTGTATACAGTATTCTGTTTAGTTTTGAATAATTAAAATGTAACTTAACTGCCTTCCTGGATGATATTTTATAATATAATCCAAGTATAACTTCTTAAATACAAAACTCTAAATTAGCTTTGAATCATTTCAAGGAGTGACCTTGAAGTGTGAGCAAGCCCATTTCTGGAAGAGTAGTTTGCAGCTCCATGCTGTGGACTGTGTTTTACTTGTGATTTGCCTTGTGAAATGCTCACAGCATCCTGTGCTTGGTATGGGAGCTTCCTCCCTGGAACCAACTGGGAAAGAGCACTTGCACCAGGCGTCCAGGCAGCAGTGGTTAGGGTGAGTGAGGGCCCCAGACAGTCCGACAGAGCTCCTATCTCGACTTCATTTTTCCTTTCCGGCTGTTTAGCCTCAGGCTAATTACTACCCTCCCTGTGCCGGAGTTGCAGAATTCTTCTGCAAAATGGGATTATAGTGTAACTATTCAAGGTGCAGTTATGACAAATTAATACCTGATGCAGTGTAGGTGCTCGATAAACATAGCTACTGTTATCACTTGACAGTGATAACAATTTTTTAAAATCCAACAGGTTGATTGAAATATAGGCACTACTTTGTTTTTTTTATAAGTACAACTTACTCTTCCTGCAGAAACCACAGTTGAGTCCTTATAACAATATAATTATGACTGATTAAATTAACCCTATTTAGGTCACATCAGGCTCAATGCATTTCCTCAGACAGGATTCACTGGATATCACAGGTTGGATATTACAGGATAGTGTAGCCACTGCCAAACTCCTGCATATAGTTTCCCCTTATTTTTGCACTGAATTTGTTATCAATATTACCAATATTAAAGTATGAAAGAATGCACACATAACAAATAGTATTCACACAGAGACACAAAAGAGATGGATCATGAGCAAATCATCTGCACCGAAATGCGGTAAAGGCGTGGCCTGTCTGGTGCCTGCTGTGCCACGCAGCAGGGGGGCACACCAGCAGAGATACGGACTTGATAAAAAACCACACAGCCATACATGTGACCCTATTTAAGACTATTTCATTACATGGGCTGGTGCTCATGGTAAGAAAAATATCAGAAAATATTTACAAAACGTTATCAGTATTATTTGGGTAATGAATTTCTTTTCTGCTTTTATTTTCTCTCTCTCATCATTGGCATTTTCTAACATTTCTATCATCATAATATATTCCTTTGTAATAAGAACTATATAATAGGAGCTATTTTTAAAACAATGCCCAATCCTCTTCCATTTTTGATACAAATACTACAGGTTGAAGTTCGCTGCTCTAATCTATCTTTGCATTTAACTGACCATTTTTCTTTACCTCCCACAAAAGCAGGCGCAGCTTGTCATCTCTCTCACCAGAAACACCTTTCTCCAAATACCCATGACCCTCATTTTTTAAAAAACTCGAATGAAGCACTGACATATATGTGTGTTATGTTTCCTCTGTTAACTATATTTCTGCCTGTAAAGTATAGCTCTGCATCCCTGGAAAGATGGATACAAGAGTTCTTTTTTTCTATCCAGCATCCATCTATTCATGAAGTCTAGACACCTATTTCTCTTTGGACATGTGAATAGGAGAGGGTGGGTACAGGGAACTGTGAGTAAACCAGATAGTTCCGGAAAAAATTGGGCATGCAAGGAAACTAGGAAGGCCATAACGACATGGATGGTCACGCACGGTCACCAGGGGGAAAGAGGGTCCGAGGTGAGGCTGCAAAATAACAGAGTCACTGAGAATTCCAGGAGGCGAGCCAGGAGATGAAGCGCTAGATAACCCCACTAATTACAGCAACGTGCAAATGAAGCATAATGAAGTAAATTAAATATGAGAGCTGACAGTCATGTTCAAGGCTTGATTTACTTGGGGGCCATAAAGGGATGTGGGGGGAGGTGAAGGGAATGTAGAATGTGGGGAAAGGGGAAGTGGAGGAAATGGGGAGAGGGGTGGAGGTAGGGAAGAGGGAAGGTGGGGACTGTGCCCTTGTATTCCATATAAACAGACTTCCCTGTGTCATCGATGCCATTAGGCATCCTGGGAAGGCTGTCCAATCAGGAATGAAGTAAGGGAGGTACTTGGTACATTGGTATTGCTTGGTTACTTAGGAAGTCGGCCTTGGAATGACAGAATAGTTGTTTTTGGTTGAGCTTGATTTTTGCTAGAGCTTTGGAGCTAGTAGTGCTTAGCTCATGATTAATAGCCAAGGTTCTGATCTCAGAAGAATCTACCTGAGGTTTCTGACAGGGAAGGATCATGGTCCGAGATGTGCAGGTAAAAGAGAACAGGGAACTATTCTTTCCTGAGGGCCTGCTAGGCGCAAGTCGAAAAGGAAGGCTTTCCTCTGCCCCCACCATACATTATCTTATTTAACCTACAAAAAACTGGTGAAGTACATATTGCTTTTCCACTAAAGAGAAAGCTTGAGGCTCACAAAGGTTAAGTAATTCAAATACATAAAAGGCGATGTTTAGGATTTAAACCCAGGATCACGGAAAACACACACAGCTTCATTCCATCACATCAAGTACCAGTCAACAAACCAGGAGTCAGGAATCCCCGGTAAAGTAAGTTATATTCTCTGGACATAAATCTCTCAAGTTAAAAGTAACGCTTAAATCATGTGGTTCCTAGTCTCTTCCGTTTTCTGACTCTGTGACTCTACGCCAGCAACCACAGGTAACCTCTAACATAGAGACACAGGTCTTAGCGCCTGCTGTGCTTCTGATGGGTCTTTCTGAAGGGTCAGATGCACAACTGGCCACGTGGCCTGCGTGTAAATTTCCTGCTTCCCCCGAACCATGCAGTGACACCTGTGGGGCACCTGGAAACCCTCGGGTGCCCCCGACTGAGTCACCTGTGGCCACACCTGGCTATTCATGGTTTCACTTCCCCTGCCTGTGTCACTTTGCTGCAGACGCAGTCCCTGGGAATGCTGATCAGCACTGTTTTACACCAAGGTGCCCACCCAGAGGAAGTCAAGTTTTCTAGTCCTTCTCAGACGTAGGGATTCAGTTCTAAAATTATTTGGAGGCAAATAGGTCTGTAAATAAGCCAGCAGGGAATTGGTCCAAATGACCATAAATGTACAAATAACTTAACAAAAATTGCTAAAGGCTGGTCAGAATTTGAAAGTACATATTATAAAATAATATAATATTCAATTTAAAATATTAAAATATATGTCTAAAATATATATAAAGGGAGCATAGTAATTTAAATATGCAACTATTTCCCTTTAAGCATGATTAACAATGATAGCATTTCCATCCAATTTATATTCCCAACTGTGAATAGGGTTTGAAAGATTTTATTACTTTCTGCTAATGACTCTGATATTGAGACTAGATATTTATTAAGACATAATACACCTTTTTTTACAAATTTAAGATTAAATTGAATATACCTGAAAGAAATACCATAAATGGTCATCAATAGAATGATCATTTTGACAAAACTAAATGTAAATATAAATAAAGATCATGCACCAGGTTTTCCAATTTGGCTCATAGCATCCCTTTATAACTTCTTGAAAGTGTTCCTATATAGTCTATCCTTTATCATGAAACAAACTTTTAAAAAAATAAAATTTAAAATAGTAGAACCAGGCCAGGTTCCATGTTCTACCATCGATCTCCCTGAAGGACAAGTGTCTAGATAATTAACTGTCCGTTTTTAGAATTATGAAATGCAAACATTACTTCCTATTGAGGAAGAGGTCAGAGAGAAGAATGATTACACCAAAGTATCACAAAAATAGAAGTTAACTGAAATCAGGACAGAAAAGAGAAGCCCTGGAAACATGCACAGATGTTAAAAGTCTCCTGAGGAGACACAAGGTCTCTCAGGTGCACCAGGAATCACCAACAAATCTTCATCATCACCGTGAGTACCATGGACCGCGAGAGTGATGGCGATGAGGAAGACATACCACGTATTGCTCAGCTAGGTGCCCAGAAAAATACAGAGAGTCCACTAACATTTCAAGTGACTCAGGGCAAAAAACAGAGCCAAGATGTTTTGTTGGACAGACTGGAGATGGCCTTCCACCAATACCATCAGTAATCAATTTATCTCAACAATACGAGGTAGCATCAGAAAGCACACCTTTTAGGAGACACACGGTGAAAAACTGTGCAGAACAAGAGGATCCAGATATGGATAGAAGTAGCCTAAATCTCAGGGTTGTTTTTTTTTTTAACAATTACTCGACGTTTATATAAACAATAAAAAGGCTGGCACATAAAGGACGTATATTTTGTTTGTCACATAAAGGAAAGTGCTTTCAAAATAAAACTGCTAGAAAGGAGTTCCATTTTACCTAAAGCCCACACAAACAAGGAATCTATCCATTTATTTAAAAAATACAAACAAAACCCAAGGAATGTTGTAAACTGCAAGGCTGCTTGGTAGGATGCTAAGACAAACACTACACAGAGAAAATAAGATTTTATATATTTGGGTATTATCCAAATTGTTGCTTGCCCCTCTTCCCTGCACAACATCTCTGAAAGTTTATAGATATTTGTTGTATCACGGCAGATGTCTAGAACAAATATTAAGCAAAGGAGAATGTATATGATCTCTCCCATTTTAGTTTTTTTTTAAAGTAGGAAGATTGACTAGATATTAACACAAATGGGTTTAAATGTGAAGCTGCCATAAAAGCAGGAACATAAATGTAATTCTCCCAGCCGCTATTTTGATGCACATTTTTGATTCCATGAATATTTTATGAAATGGCCCAAACTAAAGCCATATAACATTCCTGCATTACTGATGCTTGCGCCCGTAAGCTACGAACATTAGAGGCATGATTGAGTGCATTAAAATGAACTCATTCAGCAGTGCATTGATTACTTGAAGGGGGAGGGAAGAGAAAAAAAAAAGGAAAAAAAAGAAGTTGCTCCACTTGAGAAAACAGCACACAAATCTCAACTTTGCAATATAATAAAGGTGAAAGCAAGTTTGAATATAATACTATTTCATAAATAAAGTGTGACTCTGTCTGGACCTGACATTCATTAGGCAAGATGTTAATTATGTCCAAAGATGGCCCCTGGGTTTTTTTTTTTGTTCAGGTAATTTAAAATGTCACAATCTCTAAGACGCTCATGGCCTGCTTTAGCTCCATGCATCAGCATTTCTGAAAGTAGCTAATTATTTCCTTTTCTATCAACTTGTACATTTGCCAGTAAAAATAATGCCACAGAAACAACTGCATGAAAATAATTTGGCAGGTCGATAAGGCCTATTTCGTCAGCAGCACTCCTACAAGTCTTAAGAGTATTTAGTTTTAAATTGTGCACATTTGTTGAGGAATTTAGGGAAATCTTCTGTTTTAGTTTAAAACAGCAACTTAAAGGAACAATAAAGCTTTACATACATTGCATTACATTTTAATCTGCAGCTACTGGACATCTTTGGTGGTAAGTTACTGTTCTGCACAACGTAGACATAAAATCTGCTAGAAGCAATATTGAATAGCAGCAGAAAGAGAAAAATGTGATTGCCCTTTTGTAAAAACAAAAGACACTGCTTTCCATTTCAGTTTAACTGCATGGACATTTTTATATTATCTTTAGGTTTTTACATTCAACTGGGATAATTATAACGGCACTATACATGCAGAAATGGTTAAGGGTCTGTCACACTTCCCAGTGGAAACTATCATTTTCAAGGGTTTCTCTCTTGTGAGAGGAGATTTGTTCTATATTACGACCCACTGCACAGCATCGCAAAATGGAACGCAGGGAAACGCAGATTTTGTTCTGTAACTCAATTGCATCCCTAATAAACCAGGAAGAAAATGTGCCCATAACTTTTGTAGCTACTTTGGGATACTTAGAAGAAATTTCAGGTGCTATTTAGAAAATGAAATTCTTTCTTTAGCACTTTGAGCAAAGGCTTCGGGTGGACATCATAGGAATGCTACCACACCCCTGTGAAAGAGCAGAGGCCACTAAGCCAGACACCAAAAGGATCCTGGGAAGACAGACGTGGGAGGAACTTACCAAGGGATTCATTACTGTTGTTGGCAATGAGAGTAAGTTGGTTTTTAAAATACAGAAGATGTGTAGACCAGTGGGGGGTTGGGGGACTGGGTGGAAGAGGTGAAAGGATTAAGAAGTACAAACGGGTGGTTACAAAAATAGTCATGGATGTAAAGTCCCTACATAGAGAATGTAGCCAATAATATTGCAGTAACTACGAGCATGGTGCCAGGTGGGCACTGGAAATACTGAGGGGAACACTTTGTAAACTGAACGATTGTCTGATCACTGTGCTATATACCTGAAACCAATACGAAAATAAAGAAAATCCAGAAGATTTGTTTGTATCCCTAACAATATTCTGTGGGAATTATTAATTGTTCTTGTTTGTGATTTTAGATAGCTGAACCGTGGTCAGCGATGGAAACCTTGACTGATCTACGTTCTAAAAACTTTAGACAGGTGGTTTCTATCCAAGTTTTGTAACTTCTAAGAATTAAGCATTAAATAGCTTTGCTCTTAAATGTTCCTAATTGGAAGTATCAAGGTTACTCAATTTTTTAAAATGTGAAACATTTGTGTAATGTATAAACAGGATATTAACACTAGCCATTGAAACTCTGCAGAGCCCATAAAGTTTACTATTATCCTCAAATAGTAAATTGTTTTATTTTACTGGTTTTCACCTCATCTATTTTTTTGCTTTTTATTTTTATTTTTTGATGAGATGTTTAACATTGGTTTATTCACTTGCTTTATACAATCAACTAAGTTACCTCATCTTAAAATACTAAGTTAAAGGTGTTGACAAGCATAAAGAAGTCTGAGGAGAAATAAAGTCAATATTGGCATTAGATCAACTAATGCATTTATATCGCTCTGGAATTAATAACGTAATTCTTACTTGAATTACATATTGCTTAAGATTTTAAATAAACCTACTGATTACATGTATATGTTTATATGAGCAAAGAGAAAGGTATGGAAGCATATATACCAAAGTGTGAGTACTGATTGACTTATGGAAGTTGGAGGTGAGTGAGGAGAGTGTTAACTTTGCTCCTATCCATGATGATTTTGATGGAAAATAAGCACGTGCTATTTTGGATATGACAAAGCCTAACGAACTGACAATAATCTATTACGGTGAGTGTGGGGGAGAAAATAACATTAGTTGAGCACTTACCACGCACCAAGCACGACAGTAGCTGCTGCACTCATTTGTCAGTACCTACATTTTAGAGAGGAGGAAGACAAGTCCTAGGGGTTCTCTTGCCTAAACTCCCATACCAAGCAGGTGGCAGAGCTGATGCCCACAGACCAGGGGGCTTTACTTCCTGAAGGTGATCCTGTTTTAGAAACTGTGTCCAGAGTTTGACTTAAAGGCACAGACCACAGTGTGAACCTCAAGATATAATTGAACCATTCACCCCCTTTCTTGAAGGGCTCAGAACGAGGATAACAATGCCAACTTTTGGGTGTGGGTGCGAGGGGCATGATACCAACCGTGTTGGCACCATGTGCAGTGCCTGGCACTTCGCACACAGTAACTTCACATGCTGTGTTATCTATGACTTGTCCAGGTTTGCCATTTGGAGAAAATCTGGATGGGCCTGTTATTGTGGAATGCTTCAACCCCTCGATAATGCGGGACGCTATCACTTATTCAAATTAAGTGCCATAGGAGGCATCAGTTTGAAATGGTACCCTTCACCTAACTTCCATCCAACACCCCTCTCACTGCTGGTCAGTGGCACCTCTGGCGGGACGCTCTGGGGCAGCGCCTCTTCCCAGAGCATCAGGGGAAAGCCTGCCTCCAGAGCAGCTTATTCAGAATGTCGAGAGCTGCAGGCTCAGCGCAGCTATCCCCGACCCGCTCGCAGAGCTTTGGAAAATGAGAAACCTGCTGCAGAGCGGGCCCCTCTGAATGAGGCTTCCTCTCTGCACTGTTCATTAAGCAGTAAATAATTAAAACACCCTGAAAAAGACAGGTAAAATACAAGCAGCTCTGTCAGTAACACAGACATGAAAGAAAAGGGGAAGAAAATGAATTTTTTAAAAAAAAGGCAATGAAATAATTCATTTGAAGCTCTAATAAAGTTTCATTTGCAGTCTTGTTTAAAGATATATCAGACTTTAGGGATGTAACCTAATTACATCTTTATTCTAGGTTCCATTCAAAGATCTTGGACTTTGATTCTTTAACACAGATCAAACATGGAATAATTTTCTTGTGGCTATCAATACTTTAAAAGGATCTCTTGATTAAATATTATAAGGTCTTATGAACAAGTACATTTGGTAGATGGAGAATAAACTGACATGCCCCAAAAAGTGACAATTAATTTATATAGAAAAAGCAATGCTAATTTACTTAATTTATGAAAAAAACTTTTAAATATTGAATTTACGTTTATTCAAATATAAAATGATCAGTTTCTAATGCCAATTTAGCCAGATGCACCTTAGAAAATGTGAAAATGTATACTAGCAGCCTCCATACTGTATTGCCTTCATGGATCTACTTTCCTCACAGAACCATCCCCTCTGTGCACAATCTGGATGGGCTACACAGTAGTAAAGATTAAATCATGAGGAGATCAGGCCACCAGTACCCACTGATGGGAAGAGATTCTCCCTGAACCCTACATGGGCATCTTGGGGGCAGGGGGCGAAGTAGGGCTGAGGAAAGGGCCATGAAGGAAAATGGTTGGACAAGCTGGCAAATGACGGAGGATGTAAAAAAGGAGGCATGATTTTTTAATTTATAATTTTGTCAGGGTTAGTTTTATTTCAGAGCCTTTTAAATGATAATTTTAATAAAAATAAGTAAACCCAAAAGTTCACTTTGCAGAGGTCTCTGCTGAGCAAACCTTTGGGTAGGGATGTAGTACAAAGAACACTGGCCCTAATATCTAAAGACACAGGGCCCAGTCTTGGCACTGACATGCTTTAGCTGTCATTTAGCCTCTGAGAATCCTATGTTCTGCAAATCTGAGATGGGGAATAATATCACTGATGTTATGCAGGAGGAAAAGCATGTCATATATTACATAATATACATACATGTGACTGCCATTATGCACATCGCAGACACATTTGGTTTGTTTTAAGTCCCTCGAAACGTTACCGTTAAATCAGCTTGAAGCACCATGCAGTACTGAGATAGTTTGTGTGTTTGTGTTGAGCGCGACACCGAGAGAGAAGAGTGCGCTGACAGGGGCATGGAACTCTGGACCGAATCTTGCACCTGCTGCTAAGAAATTATGTGGGCCCTGACTGGTGTGGCTCAGTTGGTTGGGCGTCATCCTGCAGAGCAGAAGGTCACTGTTTCAATTCCTGGTGGGGTCACATGCCTGGGCACATGCCAAGGGTGTGGGTTCAATCCCTAGTCAGGGTGCCTATGAGAGGCCCCGATCAGTGTTTCTCTCTTACATCAATGTTTCTCTCCCTCTCTTCCTCCCCGCTTCCTCTTTCTTGTGAAAGAAAGAAAGAAAGAAAGAAAGCAAGCAAGCAAGCAAGCAAGCAAGCAAGCAAGCAAGCAAGCGGGAGGGAGGGAGGGAGGAAGGAAGGAAGGGGAAGGGAAGGGAAGGAAGGAAGGAAGGAAGGAAGAAAGAAAGAAAGAGAGGAAGGAAGGAAGGAATAAATAAATAACGTGGCCATGGCAAAGTGATTAATCATTCTGTTTCAGCTTTCTCATCTAGTAAATTAGGGTCTGAATTTGATGACTTCTAGGATCTAATAATGGCTCTAAAATTCATTCATCTAAAAGAATAGAGCAGCAACAGTTCTCAACCCAGTTTTAAACAACTGAGTACTATTTCACAGTTTACTAAATCCACATCCACCTGTTACTCCCTAGAGAGGCGCTTTTCTTGACCTTTAGTGCCACACTCATAGCATCTCTTCTTGAACATCTGCTTTTAGGAATTATGAAAACTTGTAGAAAATCTTCTTCTATTCTGCACCCAAGCTACTACCTTTCAAAGCATGTGCAGGAGCCCAGCACCCACGGGGAACAATAGGGACAAGCAGTAAAAGCCTTCGAGCTCCTGGAACCGAGAGAATGTGTACTTACTGCGCACACACAAGTGATATCAGCACCTGGAACAGCAACAGGGAAGTTATTTATAGAGCAAGGCCTGCCCTCTCCATATGTGCTTAATGTTCTGCATGGAAAGATATGAAAATCTTCAATAAAAGTAGAGCGGGTGGTTTTTGCTTTTTAATAACACACACACACACACACACACACACACAAAGCCAAAGAATACTTTTAAAAGAAGTTTTCCTAAATTGCCTTGTGGTAGATTTGTACCCTCTCTGTACACCTACAGGGAGCACATGGAGGCATGGGAGCGGAGCAGCAGGTCAGAGGACTGAGGTGGAGTGTCGGAGCTCAGAGGAAGTGCGGGGAGAGGAAGGGAGACACCAAGGCGGAGAAGAGCCGCGGCCTCGGCTGGAGGAGGTGAGCTTCTCACTCCTGTTGCTGGCCTCCCTGAGGGCCCTCTCCAGTTTTAACTGGGCGCTCACTGCACCCACTGCCTGTGGACCTGATAGTTTAGTAACAGGCACACCCTGGGAGGGAGAAAATGCGAAAACAGAGAGCGGCACTGACGCAGGCCTGCGGGCCATACGTGCCAAGTGGAACACCAGGTGCTTCACTTATGCCCTTGTCAAAATAATTCTCAGAACAGCTAGAACGGATTTTTCTTTAAATAATGAAGAATGGTACAAAGAGGAATTTTGGGCTCTATCTCTGCTTTCTATAAGCTGACATTTTCCTCTCCCTAATAAGTAAAGAAGTTGACAGAGTTTTCAAAGACGGATATTCCAAAGACCATTTCAGCAGCCGCAGAAAGCAGAGCTGGAGGTGAACCAAGAGCCGCAGCACATGCTCGCCCTTCCTCACTGCAGAGCCGAGAAGTGCAAGCTGCCCGGCGATGACAGACTGGCCCGGATCCACGCGGTTAGCTAGCAAATGGCACTGTCGAGAGAATCCACATTTATTGCCCGATCTCATATTTTTCCTCTGTAAGACTTCATCTGTCGCCTGATGCTCCAATGATGTGGTAAGTATCTAAACCAAGACACTCGTTCAGCATCTATCAGCTATCACTGACTTAATCCTTCTGTATGAATTTGCAGGTTTCCAGGTTATATCTTATTTAAAGCTCTTGCCCCATACATGGAACACTCCTATAGATTTGGGCTTCCCTTCCTACCAGAAAACCAATTAGCAATTCAGATCTCACCCCACTTTTCTATTTCATTAATAATAGGATTCAATCTATAATGGTTCTTGAATCGCCACTGTGATTTCTTACCAACTGTTAAAATGTTCTGTCCATTCCTATACTTTTGAATTCAATGGATTTTTAAAAATTACCCAGTTTTTCTCCAACTAAAAAACAGCGCGTGCACAAGGTCACCGGCCCCGGCAGAGCGAGGAGCGCGCGAGGCCAGGTGTGCCTCCCTTCCTGCCGCCGCAGCGGCGCGCTTCTCCAGGGGCCGCCTCGTAGACATGAGGCGGCGTGTATTTGATGGGCTTTAAATCCTCTCAACAGCGCTTACATCTCTATTAATTTTTAATAAAATGAAAGAGAAAATAAAATACCACACTAAAAACTGATATATCCTTTGCATTTCTTTTAGTTATTAAGGCTGTTTTTCTAATAAACTGGCAAACATTATCCTATGACAAATAAGAAATTACCATGAAATTTCTATTAATTTTGATGTGGCATCTTTGATGATATTAAAATCTTTGATGGTATTACTATATTTTAACCTTTTTTTTTTGAGAGTTGAATATTGTGATGATAAACTTCATTTAAAATGTCAAAGAATACAAATATTCACCAAATGAAGTCACATTTATAATGGAATAGAGAATAAGGTAAAAAGCCAAAACTCTAGGAAAAGATTGTTTATAGGAGGTATTGGGAGTTTTTAAAAATCTCCTTACATTATTTTAGATAGTATACACTGGATCACCACCCTACACAAATATTTTATCTGTCAGACTTCAAAATGAAGGAACATACATTCTTCACACATCAGGTCATAGCACTCTACTATTATTATATTTCCCTTTGCCCCCTGAAATAGTATCTTTTTTTTAAGTGAAGGAAGATTATTGCCACCATACTGAATGTCGGGTTAGTTTCCTGGGGCTGCCACCAGAAAGTACCACAACCCGGGTGGCTTAAATAGCAGGATTCATTCTCTCTCAGTTCTAGAGGCTGGAAATCTGAAATCGAGAGGTCTGCTGGGGTGGCTCCTTCTGAGAGCTGTGTGGGAGAACCCATTCAGGGACCCCTCCTGCTTTTTGGCAGCTTCAGGTGTTCCTGGGCTTGTAGATGGTGTTCTCCCTAGGCCTTCACTCCACCTTCCCTCTGTACGTCTCTGCCTCTCTGCCACATGCCCCCATCTCTGTGAGGACACCGGTCATATTACATTAGGGCTCACCCTAGTGACTATGCTTCCCTTGATCCTCTAACAAAGACCTTGTTTCAGTAAGGTGACTTGACAGGTTCGGGAGATTAAGATTTCGACATCTATTTGGGGCCCACAATTCTCTGAAATGAGTAAACAGAAAGTACCAGCACTGAATACGACAGCTGTCCTCGTCTGGGCAGAGTGGTTCCTAAGAGCTGTCAGTGCCAACCCCGGAGAAGCAAAGCAAAACGTGTGGCCCCCTGACGGGAGTCTGTGGGCTGGCTGGAAAGTCTTCCTGCGCCCACAAAGAGAGGACTGGAATCACACACGTTGTTACAGTGAGGTGCATGTGAGAGCCCAAGCACATGGCAAGTCTGAGGTCAAGGCAGAGGGGATAGGGCAGAAGGATCAGGCTGTGTATGAGGACAGTCCTAAGAGGCTTCACTGCAGGACACCTTCATTTGAAAAAATAACTGCGCCTCCATCCAACTTAATGCCCAGATGGCTGAACATGAAAAACGCCATCCCTCTCACGCATAGCAGGAGGCTGGGGCTTGGAGGAATCGACTCAGTCACTGGGGAAGTTGTTGCAAGACAAATGCTTTGTTCTCCTTGCATTTCCTACACCCCTCAACAGAAGCAGTTTACTTAGTCCTGGCATTTAAAGGCAAGCAGAGCAGAGAGTCTGCCCGTGGCTCTGCTCACCGGTCGTGTGGAGCGGGTAGAATCCCCTGCTTCTTCCTAGAGGTGGGGGACAGTTACAGGAACGGCACCTCACTCAACTGCAGTGTCTAGCAGGAATTCTTCCAGGACTGAGGTTTGATCCTGTCTTACTTTAACTCACTGGTTCTCTTCTACTTTGATCCATTCTTGAAAATATCCAGTCTTTGGGAGTAGAGCTTCTTTGAAGCTTAGAGTCTTGCTCATGGTCCTTGCTTTGTCCTAGCTGTTGAAGGTGTCCACAATCTCTTTATGTTAACAGCCTTCTTTATGCAGAATTTAAAGACTTAAAGAGGTAAGGGTTAGCTTGTCCAGCACTGGTCCCATGTAGGCTGCTTTTCTGGAATATAAGATGGGCTCTCAGAAGGCTCCAAGGAAATGAGTTGGCACAGTGCTTTCAAGGAAATCGGTCCTGACCTATTGCAAGGCTTAGCCCCCAGTCCCTCCCTCCTGACACAGGAGAGGCAGGTGCTCTCTGGACTCTGAATGCCAGGGTGGCAAATCTCGCTCTTTGTATGCATCATACCATAGCTGTGACCACAGGCAGAGATTGCAGCCCCCAAGCCTCTCTGTCCAGCCCCTCTGCTGATCCTGCCCGGGAGGAGCTGTGCCACCTCAAAGCAGGAATGCTGAGCTGGCAGGACATGGCTGGTATCAAGGCTCTGCCACATCATACTGCTATTCTGTCTGGCCCCCATCACACCAGGAGTTGGACGGTTCTTCCCTGAACATACAGCATCCAATGAAGGAGCAGTGGGAGACCAACACACCTGCCACTGCTCCCGTCTCTGGAAGTTGTCTCAAAGCAGTGCTACTCCCACAGGCCTGCTGTGAGTGCTGCTGACCAATTACCTTGTTAGCATGGCAGCTGTCCCAGCAAACTGGGTGTCCATCCAGGCCCACACCAGGCCTTCTGGAAGCAAGTCAGGGGACTGGAGGTAGATTAAAGACCAACCCTGGAGTGGGAAGAGTCTGCTGGTGGTGTTGCGGTCAGCTTCAGGATGGCCAGTTAATGACTGAGCGTCATTCAGTGTGTCTTCACAATACTACCCTGCCACTGGTGCCCTCTGAGTCCTGGCAAACCACACTGAGACAGACTATCTAGAATCATCCATGTCAATGATAATTCTAAGACCTGAACTGGGCAAGCTAACCAGGACACTTCTGCCTTTCTTCAGTCATTGGGAGAACTGGGAATCAATGCTATAGATCCCGGTGATCTTTAAATCAATCCCTATGCTAAAGTCACAGATATTAACTTTCTGAACTGACTGATGCACACTTCCTAAGCTGTTCCTACAATAGTCTTGCCCCGCCTGTCTTCAGTGAACACAGTCAGCATCCCGGGGCTGTCGCCCAACATCTATTTCTAATCGTCTTCCTGATCTCCCACAGGCAAGTCTAGACTTGAAGCGCATATGGATTGAAATAGAATAGGTTGCTTCCAGAGTGAGAAAGAATACTTAGAAGCCACCCATTGGAAGTGGGGCAGGAGTGACAGGACACAAAGCAGACAGAAATTAAGGGTTAACTTGTCCAACATGGATGCCCCTCCAGGCTGGCCTCCCAGAAGAGAGAATGGCTTTCTGCAGTGCTCCATGGAAACCAGCTAGTCCTTAGCACTAAACCCATTAATTTGATCAAAAGCAAGGTTTAGAGCCAGATTCTAACTCATTGGAAGGGGAAGAAGAAAAGGTTCTGATAGTTGCTCAACTATAAATGCTGAAGTGGTCAAAAGCGCACTAGTTTACCAGCCCTCAATAAAGCTGCAAGGCTTGGACCCCAGGCCCTTGATCGTGCCAGGGGAGGGGCCAGTGCTGCACCCAACCACCAATGCTGACCTGGCAGGAAGGGACTGAAGTTAAGGTTCTGCCACATCTTTGTATTATTGCCATGGCACTAGATCACACCAGGCGAGGAGCTGGTGCTTCCGCAATCATGTCGTTGAAAAAGCCCTCTCTCTCCAAGAGTCTGACATCTGGCCCTGTGCTACATTTCTGAATGGGCACAGCTCCTACTGATGCAGTGTCTGAGAGCTTTCTCCAGTGACCATTCATCCTGTTTGCATGATACAGTCCTTACAAATAGTTCACAACTGTGACTGAAGATATAGCCACGGACTTGCTACAAGTGTTTGTCAGTCTGTGACTACATCATGTCTGCCACCTGGCTATTCTCAAAATATTTGACCTGAAGAATGAGACTGCCAGCCCTTGAGTCAACGGCAACCAGGCCACACTGTACACGAGATCCCATCTTTAACAGAAATGGGGAGCAGAACCTGTCTGCTATGCTTGACTCTGGCCAGGGGGCTCGGAGTGAGGCTCTGGTCACATATGTGCCAGTGGGCTGAACATTGGCCCCGACTGCACTCAGGTGCCCAGTCCCTGTGAGTGTGGCTTCTGCTCAAGTTCATTTGCTCTATAGTTCCCTCAGGGTGCTGGAGCCTTGCCCTGGACCACAGCCTGCTCGGTTGGGCCCTGACAACCTGCCTTTGCCATCTGCCGGCTGGTATCCTGCTTTAACCTGAATGGGCACCCCTGGAATCAGGATGCTGCCACCTGCCCCTGAGCACAGCTGCCACCTAGCTGTTGCTGTGGGGCCTCCATTAGCTTGTCTAGACCAATCAGATCAGATGTGCGGAAGCTACAGCACCCTCACCTCAGGGGGAATCCTACAGCCAGGTGAGTCCCCATTCCACTCCAGCCACATATTCTTGACAGTCCTAGCTTACCATCCTCAAGAAAATCCTACCCCAGATAATAAAAGCTACACAGATAATTTTCACCACTGCTAGGTACATCAAACACTCAAAGGCAATCTCTAGAATTCTCATCAACACCAAATCAGTAACTTTTTCCACCAGGCAATAAAAGCATGGCTCCCGGGACCTATGAACTGACTAAGGCCATAGAAAAGAGATTTAAATCTGACAAACAGTACTTGCAAAACAAAACAACACAACCTAACTTAAAAGCAGTTTCATAGTGACCACATTCTACTTCCTGTGGAATAAGGGCATGTTTTATTGCGCTGTATGGGGGCATGTAAACGTGAGCGAGCGAAGGGTCTCCCCGCAGCTGCCCTGCCCCGATCACATTTCCCAAACTCATCCTCTCCCCCAGCCACTGAAATGGTGCGGGCAACACGGAGCCACGGTTATCGATCATAAAATCAGAGGGCGCCCTGATAGCTTTTGAGTGAGTAAATGGATGGATGGATGGATGGATGAAAGAATGAAGCAATGAATAAATCCTCCAATAGAAATACATTGAGAGATTTTTTTTTTATCAGAACAAAAAACCAGGAGTTGTTGTTTCATAAGTATTTCCTTTCAATTTTGCAAGATGAAAAAGTTCTGAAGACTGGTGGTACAGCAGCGTGAATATGCTCAGCACTGCGAAACTACACAGTTAGAAACAGGTAAGATGGAAAATTTTACTTTATACTTTTTTTACTACAGTAAAAGAAATTTAAGAAATCAAACCAAATATTAAAAATGAGAAATAAAACTTTTAGAAAATTTAGAATATACTCATGGGTAGCTATCTGAATCTTACTGGGGACACTCCTGTAAATGTTCGTCAGTGCACCCCTGACTTCTTCAGCCCTCAGTTTCTGATGTATTTTTGTTGTTGACTTCTCTTTTGGGGCCAGTAATTGACAGTTTGATTACATATGTTTGTTATCACAAGTGAAAGAATTGGGTGGCTTAACTTATAAAAAGAAAACAAAAAAATTTATTTTATTCAATTGGGAGTAGAGAACGAAAAATACTTAGTTCTACTTCAGTATATAATTTTCAGGGATTTTTATAATTGGCTCATCATAAAAGTAAAGCAATTCTTTGTTTGCATAGAGCAGTGAAGCCCATTGACGAGTTAATACCAGCTCCATCACTGACCAGCTTAACCTCTTCGTGCCTCAGTTTCCTCATTCTCAAATGAAGATACTTTTTAAAAGCTTAAAAAAGTATTTACCTCACCTGTGAAATGGGAATAGTTATTTTTAAAAGCTTAAGCAAGAATTTTACTTTATTTAAGCAAGAGCTTATTCCATTTTTACAAATTTAAACACAAAACTCTACTTTTAATAATAGGTTAATAGTCAAAAAATAACTTCTCAAAGTATAGTAAGTAACATCTCTTTAGTGCATAATTTTATAATCATCTATGATCCCCACATTCAAAACTAACCACTGTTAACATAGTGTGTGGTACGTATCAAATATAATTATATTTTATATTGCATTTGCATCTTATTTTTCCACTTAATGTATCATGGGCATTTTCTCAAATTGATGCATCTTTGGAGTTTCCTATCAATTTAGAATAAAATCCAAAGTCCCCACCTGTTCTAAAAGCACCAATGTGATCCCGAGTCTCCTGGTCTAACCTCCTCTCTTTCCAGTTCCTACCTTACTCATTGGGCTCCAGACACACTGGCCTTCCTGCTCAGCACGCATTTGCCTTTGCACTTACGATGTCCTCTCCATAGGACTTTTCTTCCAGACTTTCACAAAGCTCACTCCCACACTTCATTCATGTCCCACCTTCTAACAGGTGAACACCCTGTATAAAGTAGCAACCCTGTCTATCCCTCTGCCCTGTTTTATTTTTCACCTTATCATACTTACCACTACTTAACATATGATGAGAGTTAAGGTCCATTTGTCCCAGGAGCGTGTAGGTGCCATCAGGGTAAGGACTTGTCTGCCTTGTTTACTGTTTTACCCCCTGGCACTGGGTTCTAAACAAACACTGGGAGAACGGACAAATGAATGAATTCCACTCTAATTTGTCATTCCATGAATGCACAGAACTCTGTTGCAAAGATGTTGCTTACTATATTTAACACTGCTTTGAGATGCAAACCATACTGCAGTGGACATGCTTAAACATTCTCTTAAATTCTTTTTGACGGTTCCTTTGGGGCTAAGTTAATGCAGCAGCTTCCTAACCATCCCCTCTTCCTCTTTTTCCTCCTCCCACCGGCTGCGTCACTGCCAGACAAGTATCACATCACATTCCTTTCCCTGCCTGGAATGTACGGAAGTTTGGGCCCAGACTCTGCATGCTGGCATGTCCCTATTTTGCTTTTGCAACCTTAGGTCCCATCACTGTGCAGAAATATATTTTTCACTTTAAATGATTTTCTCCTCCTATCAGTTCTTCCAGCCCTTTAGTCTATGTAGTTCCCTCTTACAGAAATATATTCCTGTTTCTTTACCTACCTAAATTATAGCTCTCTCCCAGCCCTACTGATTCCATCACTCCTTCCTCTAATCTAATCTGTATAAGTGCTCACTTTTCTGCATTTTTTAACTTTTCTGCTCTTTCCTGTATCCATCATTTGAGATTGACCCCAGTCATCTGCCATGTTCTAGCACCTCCTATAGATTACAATGTGCAATTTCCTGATGCACAAAACCCCCTTCTTCCCCTTTCTTAAAGTCCTATATGGTCCTAGCCACAAAACACTAAGTATTTTCTAATTTAATTGTTTTGGCAAAGTCAAAACTTTTGTGGAAATTGAGATGAATTTTTGAAGAAAGCAAGAGGATTAGTCATGATACAATACTATATTTTTGCCTTTGCAGGCATATTCTACCCACTATCCTTACATGAATAATTTTAGTTCTTAAATTTCTACAGGCCACCCTTATTAAGCCACCAAACGAAATATGTTTCTGATGATTTTTCTTTGTTGTTTCAGACTTTGGCTTAAGATAACATTAGTAACGATGACGTTATCTTTAAAGGAACATTTCTCTCACAGATTATTATAAAATCACAATGGGGACGTATCTGAGTCACACAGAATTTTTCTCGTTTTTATGTGGGGGACACGGGCCCTCAGGAAATCACACAGTTCTCCTTTTCTCCCCTATTCTCGTGCATGAGGAATCAGGCTAAAACGCACACAGAGGGCCCTAAGAAAGGCAAATAGCTCAAACGGGGCAGTGCGTATGTGGATTCAGCGTGCATGGAGGGCCCGGGGAAGGCGCTTTCTCTCTGCCACGCTGCGGCAGAACGCAAGGCTGAGCGCTTGCGCAGAGGTAGGACGCAGCAACACTGAAGATGAGTCCAGAAGTCACTTCCCTTGGCTTCTTCATCTCAGTAAATTACATTTTTATACCAAAGCCTCGGGTCTTTTCCTCAACCCCCAGGCACTTTCTGGTTGCCTGGACTCTGACCCTTTAAGGCGCCCAAGGCAGCTGGGCAAATGGCCACTCACCGTCTTCCTCGAAGAGGAGTCCCATGTGCCCGTGCGCCTCGGCCTCTTTCCTCCCGCCGTCGATTTTGATCAGTTGGGCAATCTGAAAACATCGCTCATAGAAGTGGTTCCTTACCCACTTGTCTTCAGAATTATTGAAGTAACAGGCCAGAGCATACAAGTTATTATAGACATCTACAAAGTATTCTTCAAAGAGAGAAAAACATCATACACTGAATTAGAAAAATGTCTCAGGACACATCCCTTCAAATGGCAACCCAGTATACTGATGTTTATTTTCTATTTGTCCTTAAAACATGATTAACTATTTAAAAAATCAAAATGCAAAAATTAATGTATATTCACCATTAAAATAGTTACATTAATTAAAGAATGAGCCCATGAGGAAAGCAACAAAAAAATCTTTCCAAAAACTTAGAACATGTTAGAAATGGACATACTCTTTGATTGAAGCACTGGACCTTACATGAGACAAAAGACAATAGTATCTACCAGCAGTGTGCTCAGTGCTTTCGAAAGAAATGAGTATGTGGTTATTGACAAATACTTTTCCCACCAAAGAATTAAAAAGTATGTAGAGATTCCAGAGAAAGCAATGTTAAGTCTTAACTATGGCAAAAAGGTAATGCAAATGAAGAAAGTAGATAGAATATGAAAATAGCAAGGCTTTTCACTCAGAAGCAAAACAGTCGCAAGGCTTTCAAGATAATGAGGGTGGCCCCACGAGTTGCGTGCGCTCTCTAGCACTGCTTCTAGCCATACGGCTTACCAGCAGTGTTAAGAAAGAGTGAATTTCTACGCTCGTGTTCTATGAGTCCCTTTTCCTGCTGAAACTGCGTGAGTGCTAGTCATCCCTCTCACACAGACAGTTAGTAGTTCGTTAGTTGTTAGTGTATTAAAGCTCCCCTTTCCCCTGACGTGGCATCTGACCTATTTGTACCAAAAAAGTATATTAATACATTGTGAATCAGTCTTATGAATCCCACTACCATCAATCATAAACGTGAACAAAAACATCGTGTGCTAATAAATTGTGTCTCAGTCCCGTAGACACAGTCCTGTAGCTCTATTGGTGAATGGGAACAAATTCATAATCCTGATTCTTTTTGCATCTGTGCTGAAAGCACCGTTGTGAATATGTGGTAGCCTCTGGGTTACCTTTCCAAGGATTTTTTCATAACGGCCATTATTATTCACTGATAAATTCCCGAAAGGATTACAATTATGAAAACTGTTTACACATTGCCCACTACCATTGCTGTAAGACTAAACTGGAAACACTTAGAAAAATTCAAGCTAGGCTGGCTACAACAAAGGGCAACTTTGAAAACCTGTACATGTCACCCCAAAGTATCAAAAGAAATGTCTGAAATCTATGTCATTCTTTTTTGTATATTGCTTCCTAATTCCACAGGAGATTAAGATTTAAAGTAAAACAAAAAAATTTCTCCCTGTCCCCCTGTTTTTGAAGGAGCTGGGGATTCTGGAGAGGCATTCTGCAACAGCAGAGGTGAAAAGTGGAGAACAACCTGAGTTATTGACTTGCTCTCATCTCGGAACTGACTTCTTCTGTAATTATCTTCCGTTCTGAATCTTTGACCTAAGGTGAATAGGGCACTAAAGCCTGCTTTGTAATATTTTAGGTTCTTTGTCACATTTAGTGATCAGGGAATTATTTTTTAAAGGCTAGAAGTAAAATACTTCATAGCTGCCATTTTAAAAAGTTATGTAAAGAGCTTTTAAAAATATATGCAGTGATGAAATAATTTTTCTTTTTCAGTAATTAAATCTTAATAGAAAAACAGTTCTAACATTTCATAAATGAAGTTTTCTTATTTTTTTAGAATGAGTTATATGAGCTAAAGATTGCATAATTAAAGACTAGTTGTTAGTTAAGCTATTTTATATGGAAAAGTGAGGATTTTTCAGAGTAGTAAATAAAAAAGAGCATACTCAAGTTTTTAATCTTTGTGCAATCCAAATATATGGCCTCTACCTTCTCCATCATAAGCAGACTCTAAACCCTCCTTGAGTCATTAGCAGGTATGTTTATAAGATGAAAACCAATTTTATTGTTGGTTATTATTTAGACCAGTATTCATGATGCTACCTAAAAAGCAGATTCCATGATAAAATAAATTTGGATACTGCTCTCGTTCATTTCCCTCTTTCAGTGAACTGCGATAGACATCAGCGTGTAAACGACTCTGATAAGTCCACAATAAACCAACCTGCTTGACATTAATGTTAATTAACATGGTGCTTCTCCAACTTATTTCACCAGACAAGTATTTTTTGTTTTGCTTTGCTAAAACCTATAAACATCCAGTGGGATCATGCTTTCGTAGACTCTAGCTTGAGTATCTTAGGTAAATGTTGCCAGAAAAAAAATGCTGCTTAACCCTTGACAATAATTTAAAGTCAAGTGCAAATAACGTTTGAAGTATCTATCGATTCAGTTGCCATTACCATTATTGTCATCCCTTCTCTAGCCCCGTGGGGCACCAGGCCCTAATCATCATGTTACAGATGGCACAGAGGTTGCTCACAACAATGGGTCATGTAAGAAATATTGCCAGGGACAAAGAAACACTGTAACCAATGGAAAATAATCCCAAAAGCAATGACTACCTGACTTTAAATACTTCTTTGCTATAAAACAGAAAAGGATGCTTTGTCAAATAATTTACATAAGTCTAGGTTCTTGCTCTGTAAGTCTCATGAGACAGAACTGACCCAGGATGACTGCTGTGAGTGCCACGGCTGTGCTGAGACGAACTTCACAGTGACCCTGGAGTGCCGGTCGTTCCAGTGAGAAGAAATGAGGATGTTCGGAGTTGGGCTCCTTCAGGACAACTGTCTCAGGTCCCAAACCATATGTGAAGGAGTACTGAGGTACTATTGACAGATTTCTATAGACTAGACAAAGTATGTGTGTGTGCTTTAAAATTTAGAATTAATTCAAGCCAGTAAGAGTGAATGCACCCCTACCCATTTCCTAGGACTTCAAACTCCAGTAGCAATTTTCCCCCAATAAAGTTCATGCATTAGTAAATGTGAAAAAAAGTAAAAATTTTTAAAAAGTACAAATGTTTATATACCTTTCAACTGAAGCAGTTCCAATAACATTTATTGCAATAATTTTAATAGTTCAAACAAGCAAAAGCCACTGCATTTTGAAAAAGATAACTCTATAGAAGAGTGATTGAGCAAAAGGTAATTTTGTTCCATTTAACAAATGCAGCCTTGGTTACCATGAATATACAATACACCACTCAGTAAAGAAAATATTTAGTATCATAACTTATAACACATGTATAAGACATTCACTATTATAAAATTTGGACTCTTTATTTTTGGAATTGGAGAAACATTTTTTATTTATATGTATAGTTACTTTTCTTTAATAAAAATATAAATTAAAATGATTTCTACCTTAAAATAGATATCATTTTTCTTTCTTTATAATTACAAAATGCTTCTGATAAGTTTCTCATAATTATGACACTTTACAAAGTGATGTATTTGGCTCATGTTTATTCTACTCAAATGAAAGCCTCTATTTAAAGCATCTAGTGAATATGATGAATCAACCTGAAGAAATGACCCCTGGGCAAATTTTATCCTGATCAAGTCTATTTTCAGAGTAAATATCACTTCAGAATTTGGGACGGATATTAGTATGTAGGTGTTTTTACAATGGCATTCTTATTTACGACAGTTAATTTCTTGAGAAATTATTTGTAAGTCACATTTTAAAATTCACTAAAGTGCTCTATTTTAAAAGTCAATCCTACGATTAAATGATTTTCATAATACAAGTAACCACCTCCTATCTACACACACGGGCACACACCCCCTAGTTCGATTACGGTGCCGGTGGCAGGATTTTTGTGTGCCTCGTATTTGTGAGTCAGGCCACAGCCGATGAGAAACACGCACTGACTCTACTACAGAGGCCGAAAGACTTCTGCTGCCCACCAGGTTTCCCCACGGGAGCGTTAAGTCACAAAAAGTCGCCTCCTAGTTCCTCATAGGAAGGCCTGAAATGAAATGTAGACGTCATTACGCTAGGGCCTGAGTGTCTCTTTTTGAGCCCTATAATATTTTTACACTAGAAGTTGAAAAGAATAATTTTATGTCAAATTCTAGGATTTGCTGTCATTGATTATATGAAATGACTGATTTCTGATATGTAACTAAGAAATATGGCAACAATATCAGTATTATAAGAGAGTAAAATATTTTGTTCAATACTTGAAACATAGTGACTTTCAGGAAAACTCATTAGGATTAAAAAAGAGGACTCTGTTAGATATACTGTGATAGAATACATAAAATGAACAATTTTATTCATAATTGTGAATTACAGCTTTTCGTGTGTTCTCACTATTTACTAACAAAAATTCTCTGATTGATATCTGTAGGGCTTATTGGTGAAACCTTCAAGCTCCATTATATAAATACTAGAAAATCAGTGTAATTTTAAAATTATAGTACTCTTTGAAAAATTTTCCTTGGTGAAAGTTAGTATCAGATCATACATAAAGAAAAACTTTGGAAAGATTTATAATTAATGATACAGAAGATTTTACTACATTGGAAAGTTCCAGCAATGTTATTATGTGCTAGTCCTTGTCTCCC
The DNA here is from genome assembly GCA_004026765.1 of Micronycteris hirsuta. Lineage (NCBI taxonomy): Eukaryota > Metazoa > Chordata > Mammalia > Chiroptera > Phyllostomidae > Micronycteris > Micronycteris hirsuta. The sequence goes on from PVJI01016007.1 coordinate 34,667, forward strand.
CTGCTTCCGTGTGACCTCACCAGGGTGCCTGTATCTGGGGCAGCCCAGTGATTCAGGGTTCCCTGTCATTCATTCCATAAGGATGCTTAGTTGACTAGGTTGAGCTGTGCTAAGTTGTCTTAACGTTTCAAATTCATACATGAAACACCTGGGACTCTTCCCTTCTCTTACCTTTCCTCTCAGCCACCTCAGCCCTGGTCAGGTAGTAGTAGAAGTGATCCAGCTTATCAGGCTGCTCCTCCAGGGGTCTCTGTGACCAGAGGAGGGACCTGTTCCTGGCCACCTCCCTCAGGGCCTCCCACTTCTGCATCAGAGCAAAGAGCTCGGTGAAGGACTTATGATAGCCGTCCCGCAGCATGTCCACACAGACGTTCTTCGCGTACGAGTTCTGGTAACTGCAAATAGAATTGGAACACTGAGACACTATTTTAGTTCTTGGAATCTGTGCAGTGTATTCAATCCTATAATAATCAGAGGTTGAATATTGCCACCTTTTTTCCCCCAGTGAAAGCACTGAAAACTGTCTTTGTTTCACTTACAGTGGAACAACTTTGGTTTCATAAAGGCTGCCAGGAGCTAATACGGTAGTTTTAGTGAAACTATATCATAACTATATCAGTTCTAGAGCTGAGCTCCCCGTGGCAAGGACAAACAAGCTAGTTGACTTATGTCTTAGTCTGTATGAGCGACTATGACAAAATCCTACTGAGTAGCTTATTTATAAAAGAAACTGCTTGCACTTCTGGAGGCTACAAGTTCAAGACGAAGGCACCAGTGTGGTCACCTTCTGGTGTGACTCTCTTCCTGGTTCAGAGCTGGTGCCTTGCAGCTGTTGTGTCCCCACATAGTGGGAGGGGCTAGGGAGCTTTCTGGAGCCTCTTTTATAAGGTGCTAACACGGTCACAGGGGCTCCACTTGTGACCTAAACACCTCCCAAAGGCCCCACTTACTGATGCTTTCAGGGATTCAGGTTTCAACATAAGAATTCGAGGGACACAAACATTCAGAACACAGCAATTGATGACATCCCAAATCACTTGATATATTTATTAGTCTTTCACCAAAACAAAACAACCAATAAGCCAAGCAAAAATTAAACATGTCACTTAATATCAAAGCAAAGCACTCTATTGTAAATGATTTCACTGTGTGTTACGGAGGCTCATTGATTCATTCATTCATTCACGCAGAACATGTTTATTGAAATTTATTACTAAGTATATTTTTTAATTCTTTAAAGTTAGGATTACATTAACGATTTATTAGATTAGTATTTCACTACTAAATAATAAATCATATACAAAAAGATAAGCTGACAAATGAATATTCTACTTATTTATTCAAACAATAGCTAGCGAGCTTCACTCTAAGAGCCAGGCACTGTTCTAGACCAAATAAATTCAATGTCCCAGGGTCAGTTTGTGTTCTCATGAAAGAACACAACCAACAAATAAGTAAACAAATAATAAATAATTTCAGATGATGAAAATTGCCATACAGGAAATAGGGTTATGGGATAACAACTGTGTATGTGGTGGCTATTATTTCACTAAACAGGAAATTAGAGGCCAAATGATCCAGCTTTATGTTAATTATTCTACATTCTTTTTAAAAAATAGGGGACAATTAAAATAGTTAAAACAACAGACTTAAGGTGATACTACTTGCCATAAAAACTCCAGTGTGGAGTGGAACTAGCCTAGAATTAGCCCAAACACCCAAGGTCTGAGTCAGAATGCCCAGTTCCACAAAATCTCCCTGGGCCTCATTTCTTCTTATCTGTGAAATGCGTATGTTAACATACACCCTGCCTACGTCATGGGATGCTGCTAAGAACAGATGAAATTACGTATGTGAAACTGATCTGAAATGTGAAGTCCTGCTCTAGTGGTTCTCAACCCCCGACCATGCCACAGTGTCACAGGCACCCACAGAATTTAGAAGACAAACGAAACGAAAATGCCCAGGCCACTCCCCACAAAGAGTGTCTTCTCAGCGGACCAGCTTAGCTGAACAAGGAAGCACACAAAGAGTGGTGAAGAGGAAGGTGATGGTAAGAAGTTGGGACTCCATCCCAATCAAAAGGAACCCAAACAGGCCCACTTCAAGACACATCATCATTAAAATGGCAAAATTCCAAGACAAAGAGAGAATCTTAAAGGCAGCGAGACAGACACAGGAAGTAACATACAAGGGAGCCCCGATAAGGTTAGCAGCTGACTTCTCAGTGGAAACACTCCAAGCAGAAAAGAATGGCAAGAAATATTCCAAGTAATGAGAACCAGAGGCCTGCAACCAAGGCTACTGTACTCCGCAAGGCTCTCAATCAAAATAGATGGCCAAATAAGGAGCTTCCCAGACAAAAGAAGTCTAAAAGGATACACCTCCACCAAACCAGTTCTGCAAGAGATGCTAAAGGGACTGCTTTAAGGAAAGGAAGGAAAAGAGAGAGAGAAAGGAACACAGATACAAAAAAAATGGCAATGAATAAGTACCTATCGATAATAACCTTAAACGTAAATGGATTAAATGCTCCAATTAAAAGACATAGAATAGCGGAGTGGATAAGAAAGCACGACCCACACATATGCTGCCTACAAGAGACCCACCTCAGGACAAAAGACTTACACAGACTGAAAGTGAAGGGCTGGAAACAAGTTTTCCAAGCAAACAGACAAGAAAAAAGAGCTGGGGTAGCAATACTCATATCAGAGAAAATAGACTTCCAAAAAAGGGCCATAAAGAGAGATCCAGAAGGACACCTTATAATACTCAAGGGAAGAATCCACCAAGAAGACATAAACATTGTAAATATATACGCACCCAACACAGGAGCACCCAAATACATAAAGAAAATCTTGCAGGCCTTCAAGAAAGACATTGATAGCAACACAATTATAGTAGGGGACTTCAACACCCCACTGTCAAAAATGGGCAGATCCTCCAAACAAAATATCAGCAAAGACATTGTGGCATTGAACAATGCCCTAGAAGAAATGGAGTTAACTGATATATATAGGGCCTTTCACCCCAAAGAAGCTAAATACACATTCTTTTCAAATGCACATGGAACATTTTCAAAACTAGACCATATGATAGGACACAAAACAAGCCTCAACAAATTCAAGAAAATTGAAATCATACCAAGTATTTTCTCTGACCACAAGGGACTGAAATTAGAAACCAACCCAAAGGAAAAAACCCCAAAACACTCAAAATCATGGAGACTGAATAGCATGCTGTTAAACAATGAATGGGTCAAGGACCAGATTAGGGAAGAAATCAAAAAGTTCCTTGAAACAAATGAAAATGAACTTACAACAACCCAAAACTTATGGGACACAGCGAAGGCAGTCCTGAGAGGGAAGTTCATAGCCTGCCTAAAAAAAACAGAAACCGTTTACACAAACAACCTAACCCTACGCCTACAAGAACTTGAGGAACAACAGCAAAGACAACCCAGAGCAAGTAGAAGGAAGGAAATAACCAAGATCAGATCAGAATTAAATGACTTAGAGACTAAAAGGACAATTCTAAGGATCAAGGAATCCAGGAGCTGGTTCTTTGAAAAGATAAACAAAATCGACAAGCCTTTAAGCAGGCTCATCAAGAAAAAAAGAGAGAGGACCCAAATAAACTCAATCAGAAATGAAAGAGGAGATATTACAACTGATGCCGCAGAAATACAAAGGATTATAAGTCACTACTATGAAGAACTGTATGCCAAGAAATATGAAAACCTAGGAGAAATGGACAAATTTTTAGAAAAATATAATCTTCCAAAACTCAATAAGGAAGAAACAGAAAGCCTGAACCAACCAATAACAGCGGATGAAATTAAAGCAGTAATCAAAAAACTTTAAACACACAAAAGCCCTGGACCAGATGGTTTCACAGGAGAATTCTACAAAGCATTTAAGGAAGAACTAACACCTATCCTTTACAGACTATTCCAGAAAATCCAAAATGATGGAAGACTCCCAAACTCTTTTTATGATGCCAGCATCATCCTAATCCCCAAACCAGAAAAAGACACAACAAAGAAAGAAAACTTCAGGCCAATATCACTGATGAACATTGATGCTAAAATCAACAAAATATTAGCAAACCGCATCCAGCAATACATTAAAAAGATCATTCACCATGACCAAGTGGGTTTCATCCCAGGGATGCAAGGATGGTACAACATTCGCAAAACAATAAACGTAATACATCACATAAACCAAAGCAAAGACAAAAATCACATGATCATATCAATAGATGCAGAAAAAGCATTCGATAAGGTACAGCATCCATTTATGATAAAGACACTTAGTAAAGTGGGAATAGAGGGAGCATCCCTCAACATAATAAAGGCCATATATGAGAAACCTACAGCCAACATTATACTCAATGGACAAAAACTAAAATCTTTCCCACTAAGATCAGGAACAAGACAAGGTTGCCCACTATCACCACCTCTATTCAATATAGTTCTAGAAGTTTTGGCCACAGCAATCAGACAAGAAAAGGAAATAAAAGGCATCCAAATTGGAAAGGAGGAAACAAAACTGTCGTTGTTTGCAGACGACATGCTAGTATACTTAGAAAATCCTATAGACTCTACCAAAAAACTACTCGATCTAATAATTGAATTTGGCAAACAGCAGGATATAAATTCAATATCTAGAAATCAAAGGCATTTTTGTATACCAACAGTGAAACAGCAGAAATAGAAATCAGGAAAAAAATCCCATTTGATATAGTAACAAAAAAAATAAAATACCTGGGAATAAACCTCACCAAGGAGGTAAAAGACCTGTACTCAGAAAACTACACA
>PVJI01016008.1:0-39417 GCA_004026765.1 Micronycteris hirsuta
TGGACCAGCGGCAGACACACAGACACGCGGACCAGCGGCAGACACACGGACCGGCGGCGGACACGCGGACCTGCGGTGGACATGCGGACCTGCGGCGGACATGCGGACACGCGGACCTGCAGTGGACACGCGGACCGGCGGCGGACATGCGGACCCACAGCGGACACGCGGACCAGACACGCGGCCGACCGACAGGGCCTTCCTGCGGTCCCAGACTCCCCAGTGGCTACACTGTTTCTGAGGCTGCCTAAAAAGTTGTAACCCTTGGCCCTGGCCGGTGTGGCTCAGTTGGTGGGGCATCGTCCCGTACTCCACAAGGTCACGGTCTGATTCCCAGTCGGGACATGTGCCCGGGTTGCAGGCTTGGTCCCCAGTTGGGGTGCATACAGGAAGCAACTGATCGATGTTTCTCTCTCACATTGATGTTTCTCTCCCTTTCTTTCTCCCTTTCTCTCCCTTTAAAGTCGAGAAAAAACATATCCTTGGGTGAGGATTTTAAAAAAATGCATCAGTAGATGAGTAGATAAAACAACTATGGGACAGTTACGCAATGGAAGTCTACTTGGTCGTAAAAAAGAAGAAAATCTTACCCTTTTCGACAGCATGGATGGACCTGGAGCGCATGATGCTAAGAAAAATAAGCCAGTCAGAGAAAGACAAACACCATATGATCTCATTCATATGTGGAATCTACTGAACAAACTGAACTAACACAGAAAATGGGGACAGATGACAGCTAGTGGGGGTGGAGGGACTGTGGAAAAAGGACAAAGGACTCGTGGACACAGATAGCAGTGTGGTGACGGTGGCGGGAGGGAGTATAAGGGGACTAAATGTTAATGGAAAACCACAGTCAAGATGAGATAAATGAATGAATGGAAGAGCTGTGATTTCCAGCAGAAAGAGGTCTAACCCGGAGGACTTGCGCTGCGAGCCGGGCACTCCCTTTGCTGTTGGGGCTGCCCAGGGAGGTGGCCCCCAAATCTGGAGCAACTGAGATCAGAGGTAGGTGTCATGCCAATGGAGTCTCAGTGTCACTTCCAGGTAGGCTTGGGGACCCGGGTGAGTTCTCTTAGCCGAGTGGGTCTGAGAGTAGCTCGCTGCCGACTGCGCCCGGCCCGTGGCTCTGACCCGGTAACGTGGGCCAGCTCCTGCCCGGACAGCGTCCAGCATCGGGGCGCTCTCTGCAGTCAAGCAGGACCCCCCCGCCCGCTATGAAGCAGGGTTGTTGGCCTGGGTTCTCCAGCAAAACACAGCCTTGCCTCCCCGGTGAGGGGAGAGCGCCGGAGCGTTCTTCTAAAGTGAGGGTCAGCCAGCCGCTCCCGGGGGGCGGACGCTGGCCGTCTGCCTGCTTTGTAATTGAGTTTTATTGGCATGCGGCCACACGCCTGCATTTGTGTGTCATCTGTGGCTGCTGTCATGGCCCAGCTGCACAGCTGAGGCACGGTGACAGAAGCCTCGTGGCCAAAAAGCTGAATGTTGCTGCCCCCTGCACAGAGGGTCGCCTCTGCGGGCCGCGGGGCCCTCAGCACCGCAGTTCACCAGGTTCACTCCGGCGCCTCCTCTTACCCTCAGGCATTTGCAGAATCTTCTCTTGGATGTCTCCTGGGCCTTTCAAATCTCACAGGGCTCGGCCCAGGGCGACCACATAATGAATGGGTCCAGACCAGGGCGGCTGCGGGTTAGCAGAGCCTGGACAAGACTTGGGGATAACAGGCAGGCCTGGGACTGTCCTGGGAAAATGGAGAACTGCGGCCGTTTTAACTGAACCCACTCATTATCCTCTCTCCCCAAACCGGGCCTTTCTCAGGAGTTCCCAGCAGCTCTGGCGCTGCCGCCTTCCCCGGGGGCACCCAGGAGAAAGCTGGGACGCGTCCTCCACAGCACCCTCCCCTCTCCACCCACCTCCAGCCCCTCACCTGCTCCTGCTTCCCACTCCTCTTTGGAACCCGCCCACTTCTCCCATCTGAGTGGCTCCAGTCAAATCTCACCTGGGAGGCTCAGCGTCCGCATCCTCACTGGCCTAGAGCCTCAGCTTCAGCCCCTCCTGCCTCCCCCAATGCAGCAGCCAGACGGGGATCCTGTGAAACTTCAGTCCGGCTGGGCCACCCCTCTGCATAAAGCACATGGCCAGCACCTGTCCTTAGGACAGAGGGGGCAGTCCCCTGCTCCCACCTGGGCCTGAGCGCAGGGCCTGCCTCCCGTCCCCACGCAGCACCCCTTCCTTCCTCTGCCTGGCGGTGCTGCGTGGCGGCTCCCCGAGCCTTCCTGCGCTGAGGTCTTCCTCTGCGTCCTCTCCCACCGGAGTGCACCCCCACGCCAGGCCACCCACTGCCACAGGCCCTGTGCTCGTCCCCAGGGCACTTGGTGCCGCTGTGTTCTCACTGCGTGGCTATTGGCTTGCTGCCCTCCCACCCCCTTTCTGCTACCCAAAGCTGGGTCTGTCCTCTGCTTGTCTCCGACACAGGTAGGCCCTCAGTGAGGGTCTGTGGGCAGAACGCGGGCACGGGGGAGCTGGCCCCATGGGGTCAGAGTGTGGGGTTGCAGCGTGGCCCCCATGGCTGCTAGAACAAATTGCCATAAACCCCATCCCTGAAAACAACAGACCTTTCTTCCCTGGGGTTCTGGAGGCCAGAGTTGTGACGGGAAGACGTCACAGACACCCCCATGGGGAACCAGGGTGCCACCTCCCCCAGCCCCTGGCGCTGCAGCCCTGGCTGGTGGCCACACGGCTTCAGCCTCTGCCTCCCCCTTCTCCTCTCCTACGTGGGACTGTTTGAGTGCTTCCTGAAGACACTGCAATGGCGTGGAGGGCCACCCAGATCGCCCTCGACCCTCCCCTCGCCTGCAAGGCCTCACTCATGTCCTCTGTAAAAACACTTTTCCTGAGTAAGGTTGCTTCGACAGCTTCCAGGGACCAGGGTGTGGTGCTCGGCCTACCATGGAGACAAGAGACCGGGTTTGGTGCCACGGAGTGAGGCTCCGTCTTGGGAAATTCCGGTGAGGACCCCGGCAGACCAGGAGACAGAGCTGGTGCCAGCGGTTGCCGGGGAGATGCAGCCCGAAGCCGCTGCCCACGGGGTCAAACGCAGGCCATTGTCCCCTCCCCCGTGCTGCCTCCTCTGCCCCCGGAGACGCTCCCCCTGCAAAGGGCTCTGGTGGGAGTGGACGGGGTGGGGGCCGAGGAGTCTGGACTCCTGCTGCCAGTTTTAAAGGCGGCCGGGCAGCTCGCAGCTCTAAGATGCCACCTTAGGAGTGAGACCCAGTCCTGACAAGGAGCTCCCTTGGTAAATGTAAGGACACCATTGTCCCAAGACACGCAAGAAGTGACAAGCAAACCTCCCAATCACTCCCTTGGGAAGAGACAACTTGAGGTCTATTTGGGGAAACTGAGGCCGGCCGTGATGCAGCCCTTTGCCCAACAGCGCACGGGGAGCGCGCGTCCGCTCCTGCCTCTTCCAGCTGACCTCTCAGGCACACGGCGTAGGTCCCTTCCGTCCTGCACTCCCGTCGCGCGGCATCCGCCCGGTGTACTGCTTTCGGGATTTCTTTGATGTCCCTTCAGCCCTCCCACTCCGGCAGAGCTCTCTGGCGATTGGTCGGAGTCCGCACTCCCTCCGCCCCCTCCGGCAGCGCCCTCTGGCGATTGGTCGGAGCCTGCACTCCCTCCGCCCCCTCCGGCAGAGCCCTCTGGCGATTGGTCGGAGCGGATTCGGGTTTGCGTCCCTTTGACCACGTGGACAGCATGTTTAGCCTAGGTCGCCTCTCGCGGATGGAGGTCTTCGTTCTCACCGACAGCTTCCGCACTGGCCTCCAGAACGCGCCCCGGCTGCAGGTCTGTGCCTTCCCTTCACCCTCGGCAGGATTTCTTTGTAAAACTTATTTGTTTGGGTCGGGCGTCCTAATCGATGCAGTCCGTGAATGCCTGAGACGGGCTTCATTCTGCGGTCGCATGGATTGTCTGGCGCGCTGGTTCCTGTTCTGTGTCGGCCGGCGGGGGCTGGACCGGGCTGGGTCCTGGCCGGAGAGCTAGTAGAAGTCGTCGTCCTCGTCGCGTGTGCCTGTGAGGGTGCTTCCAGAAGGGGTGAGCATTTATTCGGTGGACTGAGGGTGGAAGGTCCGCCCTCACCAGTGTGTGGGCAGGCGCACATGGGACAGGAAAGCCCAGGAAGGGCGACTCCCCTCTCCGTGAGCTGGGACGTTCATCTTCTGCCCTCGGCTGTGCGAACTCCCGGTTCTCAGCCTTCGGCCTCACACCGACTTACTCCACTGGTTTTCCTGGTGTTCGGCTTGCAGTATTGCGAACCCATTCCTGCAATAAATCTTCTATCTCCATCTCCACCTGCACCTCTACGCCCGCCTCTACCTGTACTTTTGCCTATATCTCTACTTCTGTCTCTTTCTCTGTTTGTCTAAATCTGATCCGTATCATCTCCTGCTGATTGTGCTTCTCTGGAGAACTCCAGCTAACACAGTGTAAAAATTTCATTTACAAATGATTTTCACTCCTAGTTTTAAAAGCATCGTTCCCTTGTTTTCCAGATTCCATTATTACAATTGAGAAGTCTGATAACATTCCAAGTTCTCTATTTGGGGCCTATTTTTCTTCCATCCTGAAATTTTTAGGGTATTTTTCTGCGCCAGCCCATCTTCTCGAGTCTTACGAGGGTTTACCTCATTTTCATTCCTCGGGCAGGAGCTCGAGGGAGCCCTTTCCATTTGGAGATGCGCGTTGTCGGTGGTGGCGAGTCTCCTGCGTCTGCTCTTCCATAGCGGCTTCCCCTCCGCGCTCTGTTCGGTCTCCCTAGAACTGCTGAAGGTCAGGGCTGGCTCTCAGGCTGACTCGTAGATGCAAATGGTCTCCTCTTTCCTATTTTACATTTTTTTTGTTTTCACTCAGTGATTTTTTTCAAATTATCTTCCAACTGTTCAATTTTTTTCTATGAATTTTTAAAATTTCTGTCCTCATACTTTGAATTCACAAAGCTCTTTCTCCTTCTATACATTCTACAAATATTACCCCATTTTTTGCATCAGCTTTTGTTTCAAATATACCACTCCGTCTCCCCTTTCTAGTGAGAACTGTTTAAAGATTTGTTTAAAAATGTTTTTTCCCGCCACTGTCATTCTCTGTCTCCTTGGAGTTGCCCTCGTCTGTCATTTTTCACTGTCATTCAAGCCAGAAGTTCCCCCTCAGATGCCTGGTGACCCCTGGTTGTCCATTTTTAGTCAAAAGTAAAGCACAAGGGTTTCCTTTTGGGGATAAAACGTTTTGGAACTTGATAGAGGGGTGGTAGCACCATTCTGTGAATTAACTGCCACTGAATTTGTCCACTTTAAAATGGTTAATTTTATCTTATGTGAATCTCACCACCAAAAAAACTGGAAAAAATAAAGAGAGAGAGAGAGAAAGAAGCACAAAACTACAACGGGACCAGCTGTTGTGGGCGTGTCGGACCCACTGACTGACAAGTTCAGAATCTTGTGTTTCCCGCATCAGCATCCGTTGCTTTTGCCATTAGCTCGGTTTCCCCAGCAAGGGATGCTCCGTCTCCTGCTGGGGGAGGTACATGCCCAGAGACCAGAGTCCGGGAGCTCAAGAAGGTGAAGGGCGTGCCAGCTTTGATGCACCTGTCTTGTCTTGGTGTGGCATCTCACCCCACTATGCCGCTTCTGGTAACTTCAAGGTCAAAGGCACTCAGGCTCATCTTCTCCCAGGAGTACACGGTGACGCAGTTCTCTGCCGTGATCCAGCAGATAACCTCCTGGCCGCATAGACCTGGGAGGTCTAGCTTTGCACTGTGTTGATCCTGATTTTCGTCCTACCCATATCCCTGCTGACCTGGGTTCTTGAGCCTCCAAATCTTAAGACTTTTCAAATTTTGCTTCCTTCTTGATCTTCAGCTGCCTGTAGCTACCCCCGCCCCTCCCAGCCACAGGCTTCTCCCCTCTGCTGACCACAGTGTGTAGGTTTTTCAAGCACAGAGACGGCCTCCTTTGGGCGTAAGTGTTCCTCTGCGAGGCTGCTATCTAAGGAGGGCCGTGCGAACACGGGATAGGGGTCCAGAGTCCGGGACCTAGTCTTTGCGCTGACATTGACTGGCTGATTGCACTTGAGTGTCCGCAGGACTGTTCTACACTCCAGACTTGTAAGTGCCTCTGATTGTAAAGTGGTGGGTTGGAGGCAGGTGCGTTCCCAGCCCTCTGGGTCGGGGCTGGGCCAGAGATCGAGTGTCAGCCCGTGTGGGAGTCCAGAATTGCTGGGAGTCCCTTTGAAACCTGGAGCGGTCATCTAATCCTGCCCGTGCCTTTGGGGCAACATTTTCAGCTAGAGGTATAAATCTCATTAAAAGTAAGGGAACACTGAGACACAAGATAACCCCTGGGGGACAGAACTATGGAGGACAGCAGGGGACCAGAGCTTGGCCTGGAGGCTGAAACTGATATACTTTACATTTCCATGCATAAAGGACGGCTGATAGTTTGGCCTTACATTCCTCCCCTTAATGGCCCCCCTCCTTCCCGAGATCAGATCCTGGCTCCCAAACTGCGGTTGAAGCTGGAGTGTGTCCAGGACTCGGGCAGGAGTGGCTTGTTGGCCTCCAGAAAAGCGCAAAGCAGTGACAGAGCAAATGCTCACATTCTGACAAGATACACGACACTTTTAGGGGAAGGGGAGCCACGGGGATTTGGGGGGGTGTCCGGGGTCCAGAGGGAGACGTGGGTAGTTACTCAGGAGCTCCCTGCAGGCATTTTTGAGACACAGAGCCCACCGGGGTTGGATTCGGAGTCCAGGCGTCTCCGAAAGCTGCGGGTTTCGGAACGTGAGAACCGCGGGCAGGTGCGTGTGGGTGCGGCTCTAAGTCTTGTGTGCCTGAAATGATTCTTTTCTCCCCCGCCGCCCTCTTCTGCCCTCCTTGCTTTTCTGCTCCTGTCTTTCTGGTCTTGCCCCTCCCCAGGTCGTCCCTCTCTGCAAAAAAGGCCAGTCCTGTCTCTCCCTGTTTCTCAAACCCTGGGCCCCGCCCCTGCCCCTCCCTCCAGCCCGTGGCCCCTCCTGGCTGCAGCCTGCCAACCTTTCAGCAGTCCGTGGGGCCTGGGAATCAATCCCTTTGGGTCACTGATGTTTATCTTCCAAGTTGAAAAGTTTAATTGCAGCTCATTGTGAGGCCTTGGAGACAGCGAGGGGGCCGGGGTGGGGGAGTGATAAATTCCCACCCGCCCTGCAGGACACCCCTGCCAGCAGCTGCCCAGGCCACTCGAGGCTCCACGGCTGCAAGGCTGTGCCCACCTGAGACCACCAGCTCATGGCAGCTGTGGTCTGCTTGTTTCTTCACTACAATCTAATTTCCCCTCAGCCCACTTTTGCCTGACTCTCACAGTTTTGGGGGTGACTTCTTCAGTCCCATGAGGCTGATTTAAGTGCGGGGGGCCTGGGAGCCTGCGGGGAGAAGGAAGCTCTCAGGCCAGGTTGCATTTGGGGGCTGCTGTGGCCTAGCAAGACCTGTGTGTTCTTCTAATGAACTGGAAGTGGCCTGAAAGGAGGAGGCTCAGCTTCCTTTGAGACGTTAAGCTGAGTCAATCTTTTCTCCATCCTCTATGAGTGAATGGGTTCATAAGCTGGCTTTTTTTTTTAAGATTTTTTAAATTTAATTTTTAGAGAGAGGGGAAGGGAAGGAGAAAGAGAGGGAAACATCAATGTGTGGTCGCCTCTTGCACTCCCCCTACTGGGGACCAAACCCACAGCCCAGACATGGGCCGGGACTGGGAATTGAACCAGCGATCCTTTGGTTCACAGGCTGGCGCTCAATCCACTGAGCCACACAAGTTAGGGCCATAGCTGACTTTTTAGAAGCTGTGTATTTTTAAATGTACCTACCTACCTACCCTCCAAAGGACCCTGGAGTTCCTGTCAAAGTAACACAAAGTCCTGAGCCCAGGGGAGCCACGGGGACCCAGCTGGAACCAGTGTAGGAGGTGTACCTCGTAGTGAGGTTTATTGGGGTGGAAGGATGCCTCTGTGTCCCATCTCCCTCTGTCCTGCATGGAAGAAGTCCAACCGTGTCTTCAGCAGAGCTGAAACAAAGGCTGGTGTCCAGAGTTTCTGCTTCACACTAAAGCTTCATCCTTTGGAGCCCACGGCCCACACGGCTGGGGCCCACGCGGCTCAGGCCCACACGGTTGCGGGTGTTCCTTGCTGCTCCAGCTGTGGGTCCGCCTGGCTGCCGGCCACATGGCTGCCAGGCCTCCACAGCTGTCGAGAGAGAATGCGTGAGCTCTCAGGGCAAGTGCGGCTCACAAAGTGAGAGAGCTGCTTTCCCCTGGGATTGCAACCGGGAGCTCTTTCCAAAGAACCGATCGACTTCCCAAGCTTCTGCTGACTAATGATGGGTACCCCCCTAGCTAGACTGAAAGGCCTTCATGGTCACGCACCTCCCCTTGTGTCCCCCAATACTCCGGTTCCAGAGGGCGAGCAGAGAGCTCCTGGGGAGATTCCCCGCGCTCCTGGGATGACCGCTCCTCGGCGGCACCCTCCGGAGAGGGCGTGAGTCTGTCAGTGCCGTAGCTTCCTGGCCAAGCCAGCAGCTCGTGCTCCCCAGGTCATTAAGCTCCGTGTCTAATTCCCTTTGCTCTCTTTCTAATTAATAATTAGCTAACTACTGACAATAACAGTCACGTGCAAAATCTGAAAGCAGAGAACAAACCCTCAGGTGGGTTTTTATGGCATCTGAGATCCGAGCAAGAAATGCTCGGCCGCGTAGACCGCCAGGCCCGGGCGAGGTGGGGTGGGCTGGGAAGTCGGTAGCCCGGCAGGCCCCTGACGGTGCTGGCACCGCAGCGTCTCCGCTCGCTCGCCTTCCGCTCAGCCTTTCCCAGCAGCCACGCTGGGGACGTTTAATGTCCGCACCGACAAAGACCCTCTTCTCCACTAAACCCTGCTCGGCCTCCTCCCAACTGTTCAGCGGGGACTTGCCTGTGGGGTGTTTGCGTTCGTGTCTGCGTCGTTCACTTTTAGCAAGAATCCTGCTAAGTAGGTTTAACCAGAATCCCCCACCTCTGATACTTGGTCTGGTTTCTTCCCCTCCGCCATCCCCACGTGACGGCGGATGGCCACGGCCTGTCTGGTTGGCTTGGCCGGAAGCCCCCAGCCCGAGGTCTCCTTGTAGTGATTTTCCATCCACTGACCCCCACCCTTCTGCTCGGCTGTGAACCCCATCTTCTCACGTTGCATTCAGAGTTGGGTCCGATTTCTCCCCCCTTCAGTGGTCCCTACAGTTACCGCCCTGACCTGCTGACTCGAGTTCCCTCACTGTGCTTTCAGAGTCACCGAATCCTTTTCCCTTCAGCAGCGATTTTGATGTAAATCACTCTTTCTCTGCGTGTAACACCAGCCGGTGCCACAGCTGTGGTGGTTACTGTTACTGAAACTCAGCTCAGGCGGGCGACTCCCCAGCATCCCGCAGTTGGAACTGGCAGATTCCCCACCATTCAGGTTCAGGTCCTCAACTCCTAATCTCAAGTGCCTGCTTTCCACTGGAGGCAGAAAGGAGGGACATCTCTAGTTTGAAGAATTCTCGGAGCATAAAAGAGTTAGTGTTGGCGCTGAGCATGTGGTATAATTTTGATGAACTTTGATTCCCTACCCCAATAAACAGGGTAGCTTCATCTGCTAAGATGGGAAAATATCAACCCTATTACAGAATATCAGCTGTGTTTCCCACTAGGATCACCATCCTAGCAGCGTCTGAGCTTTGGAAAGGGCCCTGGGTGTGGTCTGTGGATATTTTGGGCCAAATGTCGACCAGGGGAAATAATTTGAGTGACTTGAAGGGTTTTTAAAAAACATATATTTTATTTATTTATTTTTAGAGAAGGGAAGGGAAGGAGAAAGACGGAGAGAAACATCGATGTGTGGTTACCTCTTACGCGCCCCCTACTGGGGCCCTGGCCTGTAACCCAGGCACGTGCTCTGACTGGGAATCGAACCAGTGACCCTTTGGTTTGCAGGCCGGCACTCGGTCCACTGCGCTATACCAGCTGGGGCAGAAGGAGCTTTTTAAAGCCACCAAGCCCTGCGGCCAGGTCGTGTGTCGTCAGAGAGACCACCCACCTCCCACAGGCCTCTGAGGCCCCTTTCTCACCGGCACGTCTCAGACTCATGGCCACTGGGCCACACCCGGAGCTAAAGGGAACTCTGGAAGGAAGGAATGTGAAAGGGGCTCAGAGACCCCACCGTGCAGTCAACGAGCTCAAAAGAAGGAGCCGAGGAGACTTCGCGGCCCTCGTCTGTGCTCCGCAGGGGCGGCCAGGAAGCTGTCGGTGAAGGGCGGTGGCTGGGACGAATGCTGACCTTTATGAAATGTCCCCGTGGGGGACACCACAGAGGGAGCCTGGGAGAGAGTAGGATCATGTGACCCGGGCCCAAATTCTGGGGCAATTGTTAATACCCATGTGATTTTGGAGAAGTCACCTCTCCTCTGTCTTCAGATTCCTCATTTGTACAAAGAGGCAATTGGGCAAGGTGTCCCCATTGTTAAACCTCCCATAACCAGGTGACATCCTTTAATCCTCGATTTTCTGCCTCGGCTTCCAGAGGGCACAGAGAAGGGTTTTGCCGGGCTGCAGCCATTGCCAACAGCTCAGCGAGCGCCTGTCAGCCCCCTGCACTCAACATGTGAAGAAAATAATAGTGCCACTGTCCCACACAATTCACAGCCAAGTGGGGATGTGCGGTGAGAGAGCCTTCCGCGGACATGATCTGAATTACTGAGACAAGCAGCCCAGTTTGCCCCAGACTGCTGGTGGAGAAGGCACATCCCTTCCGCAGAAACATGACAGGCCTCCAGAGCTGACCCGTGCGAGCCTCTAATTAACGTCTGAGGTGACGCTTCCATTTGTGGTCCCGTGTTGCTGTCCTCCTTGTCTCCCGCCCTTCCTTCGTCCGCCCACCCACCCACCAGTCCATCCGTCCATCCACCATCCATCCTTCTATTCACCTGTCCATCCATCCCCCCATCCATCAATCATCTATCACCCACCCGTCCCCCCACCCCGTCTTCTATCTGTTACCCTCCAGAAGCGGTCACTGAGCGTGTATTTTGTAGGGGCCGTGGCGGGCCCTGTGTGGGACAGGAGGGACAAGCCGCAGGTGTGTCCTGCAGCAGAGGCGCCCTTGGAGATGCGGAGAGGCGGCCACTGGAGCACAGGCGATGAAGCGAGAGCGGTCAGCGCCGAGGAGAGTACGACAGCGTCGTGGGGTCCTCTGTACCCTCCCCTCCGTCCCCTCCGTTCTCTTGGACACCCGCGTAGCAGGCCTGCCCCTGCCAGACGTCCCCCTTCCCTGAGAGGGGTTCGTGGTCACATTCACACAGCGGAGAAAGGAACAGTGTCGCCACCTCACAAAGGCATCTCGAGTGCCAGCCGTGTTCCTGCGGCTGAGCCCGCCCACTCGCCTGGAGGAACGTCAGGGCGGCAAATGGGTCCTCACCGGGGAGCAGCTAATGTTTAAAACAGCCTGGCTGGTGTGGCTCAGTGGATTGAGTGTGGGCTGCGAACCAAAGGGTCCCGGTTCGATTCCCAGTCGGGGCACAGGCCTGGGTTGCGGGCCAGGTCCCCGGGGGGGCCACGTGAGAGGCAACCACACATGGATGTTTCTCTCCCTCTCTGTCTCCCTCCCTTCATCTAAAAATAAATAAAAAAATCTTTAAAAAACAAATTTTAAAAAAAGTGGATGTGCCCTTCTTTGGACAGCCTTTTAGTGTGGACCCCACTCAGCTGGTTATTTTATCATTAATTATGACCTAAGGGAATAATCAAACGGGCAGGGACCCGCTGTGGCAGCCTGCTGTGGCCATGTGCACTCAGGTGGCTGCGGGAGGGACCTGACCGGTCTGGTGGGAGGGGGTGGCCTGGCTCCCCGCCCCCACACCGACAGCTGCGTGTCAGCCAGGGGAAGAGTCTGCGCACACTCCAGGGGTCCCTCCTGTAGGAGGAGGCGGTCTGTCGTGGGCCAACATAGGAGGTCAAGGCAGACTTCTAAGGTTTGAGTCAACATAGGAAACTACTTTCTGAAACAACGGACATACCCATCAGTGAGAAGTGGATTGACAAGTGTGGCTTGTCCACACGAGGGAGCATCACCGTCAGACAGACGGACGAGGCGCCAGCACCTGCTGCAGCGCAGGCCGGCCGCGGAAACCTGGCTCGTGGGAGGCTTGGTTGCAGCCGGCCTCGCAGCCTGCGCTTCCATGGGTTGGAAACGTCCCGAACAGCAGCCCATAGAGATAGACAGTAGGTCAGGGCTGGGGGAGGGTAGATGGGCAAGTGACCACTAACGGGGAGGGGCTTTCTTTTTATGGGGGGGGGGGCAGAAAGGCTCTGAAACTGATCAGGGCGGCAGCCCCACACCTTGGTGAAGAGATAAAACCACTGAATCATAAACTTTAAATGGTGAGCTGCATGGTATGTAAATATCTCTAAAAAAGCTGTTATAAAATTTAATTTGTCCATTTTAACTTTTTTAGTGCTTTTAACGAGAGGAACAGAATACTCTAGCACAGTGCTGCCCCAGGGAAGCCCTGGCTGCTCGGTGGCTCACCTTGTCCTGTGTTGTGTCCAGCGACAGGACTGAGCTGCAGCAGGAAGAACTCTTGGGGTCCCCGCAGACACCAGCAAACACTGGGGAGCATCTGCAGGGGCGGCAGAATGTTCCAGCAGCGACCGGGAGGGAGGGTCTTATTTGGATCTACTTGGAAGCAGCGCCCGCGGCACAGACTCGGGGCAGCTGTTGATGCTGCAGGAGACCCCCGAGCCAGGACGTGAAAGCCGTTTCCCGAACAACGGGAAGCTGTTTAGGGAGATGGGGCCTTAGGTATGGATCACGTGAACACGTAGGAGAACAATCAGCAAATCGCACAGACGGTCAACACGCTTTCCTTCAGCACCTCTGCCGCCGGTCTCCCCGTGGGAGTCAGGCACCCGTCACAGTCAGAGGTGGCTGAGGGTAGGGTGTCCACACCGAGGGCGGGCACACCGTCCGCAGTGCCGCAGGGGTGGGCCCGGAGCCCAGCGGGATGCACCTGGACGTGGGAAGAGAGACGGACACAGGGTGCCTCTGATCCGGAGCGGGGGCCCGTCTCGGGGCATCCCCAGCCCCTGAGCACTGTGGGCCACAGCCCGTCCGCTGCGTGGCCGGCAGGCTCCCGGGGCACCCCTCACTCGTGGAATATGACGTGTCCTGCCCGGAGCGCGGCCCACATCTCGGGGGACGAAAGCCCTACGTCTCACACAACCTCACGCCCCCTCGTGCCTTACTTTCCCCATAGGCACGCAGCCAACAGAAAGGAAGGTGCCGCTCGGCCTCAGGGAGATCGAGCGCCCCTGAAACTGAAATGACCTGCTGGGACGTCGCCCTTCCGTGGCACGTTCGCCCCCGGGCAGCAGTGGTGGCTGGGGTCACAGAGATGGCATCCCGGAGGCTCTGTCTCCCGGGAGGGGCAGTGTCCCTTCCCGCCGCCTGGAGCTGGCCCCTGACGAGGAGGCAGGCGGCGGGGCGCAGCAGAGAGCGGCACCGGGAGGCGAAGGGCCCCTGGGACAGCGGCAGCAGCACAGCGTGGGGGCACCAGGCCGGCAGCCCCGTGGGGCCACGCTCGGAGCTTCGCTGACCCCACGGCAGGGGTGTGGGGTCTATGTCTCCTGGTCCCCGCACAGCACCTGTGCCCCTCAGCGGCTCCCATTTCCGGTCCCAGGACAGAAGGGTACTCTGCTCGGGGCCCCTCTCCAGGTCTTGTCTCTAGCATTTACCTTCCGTGGGGACTGGTGGGCGACTCTCGGCGTGGATTTCCCAGTTCGCCAATGTCCTCTGCTTCGCCCTCACTCAAGGGCCGCTTTGGCTCCTGATGGCAAAAATGAAAGGAAATCCAAATAAATAGGTGTATTCATGGGCTGGAAGGTTCAACATAGCAAAGATGTCATTTCTCCTGAAATGAAGCCAGAGCGTTAACGTAATTCCAGTCGCTTACTTCTTTATCTAACGGACCTCCAAGCCACCTGCTTACAGCGTGACGACGGTGTGCCCGCCATCTCTCCCCCGGCAGGCTTTGGAGAGTTCTCTCTGGTGGCCACCCGAAGGCTCTTCTGCTCTGACGATTCCTTTCCAGGGTTTCACTTGGACAAATGTGTAACATTTTTTCAGGTTTGAAAATGATATGAGGTAGAAAGGGTAAGGGAGCATGTCGGGTTTGGCTAGAACTTTGTTTCAAGGGATTAGGATGAGTTTAAATAGTAATCAATGTACAAACCTGAACTGAGGTTCCCAAAGCTCCCTTGTCAGGTTCCGAAGGTGGGAACACACCTCTGGCAGCGACGCACGAGAAGAAACCAGGTCACACGAGCCACCGGGGCCACCAGCTCCGCAGGACAGCGACCGTGGCCCAGCTGGGCCAGCCCGCCGTTGGGGTGTCTGCGTGGCACTGCCGCCCACCCTGCAGTCCTGTGGGTGTTCGGTTCCCCAGGGCCCATCTGAAGAGGAGCCCTGGCAATCCGAGAACCCCCTGCCCAGCTGCTCTGGGTGGCGGGGAATTCAGAGCCACCCCGTGGGAGTCACGGTTGAGAGCGCTGAACGCATTCAGCCCAGGAAACCGGAAACTGGGAGAAAGAACAGCTGGCCTTAAGTATTAAAGGGATGCCGTGTGGGCGAGCGAGCATCCCGGTCCCGCTCCTCCGGAAAATGCACAGAGGGCGGGAGCGGCGTTTGCGAGAGACCTGACTGCCAGCACCTGGGTGGGCGAGAGACAGAGTGCCCGTCCCCTCGGCCGGCACGCTCGGCCAGCACCGGGAAGCTCTGCCGTGTCTGGCTGCCACAGGGGCGGCCAAGGAACAGACCCAGCGTGGGAGGCTGGGGACTGGGAGGGAGGGACTCCGGGCTGTTCTCCAAGGTGGCACCGCTGACAATCAGAGAGACAATGAGAGAGGGAGCAAGAACAAAGCCCAGGATCCCCAGAACACAAGGGGATGAGGGCGAGGGAGCCGCCACCTGGGAGGGAGCCGGAGCCCCCAAGGCAGATGGGCTGCGGGGAGGTCAAAGGAGGAAGCGCTTCCCAGCAACAGCGGGAGGAGGCTGCGGGGACGCAGGCCCGTCTGGTGAGGACGTGCAGGCAGCAGGGAGAACGAGAGCTGCCATGGCATCGCCGTGTGTGTGCTCAGCGTGCAGCTGCACCACCCCCCCCCCCATGTGGCCTCGTCTGACGTGGGGCCTTGGTCACCAGGACGAAGCCGCTGATGGAGAGGCAGGCGTCCCTCTGACGATAGGCCAGTTAGCGCCTGACTTGCCTGCTTTTCAGGGACCCGCAGCGATCCCCACGGTAGATCCCCCAACAGGGATCTACAGCTTCGTAAACAGGAAACGTATCCTCCCCGATTGACAGAAGAGGAAACTCCACCGACAGAGCGGAGCGCAGACACTTGCCCGACACCCCACGGTCAGGGGTGGGGCTGACCCTGGCGGCCCAGCGTCTAGCTCCGGCACACACGGTTGGCACGCACGGCATCACACAGAGCTGCCCACGCGGGGCTGGGGGCTGGCGCCGAGATGTGCGAGGCTGGCCGCCTCTGTCTTCCCTGTGGAATCTTCCAGAAACTCGGCCTCACGCTCCAGTGCTTTTGGTGCGATGGCCTCTTGCTGGGGCCTGGGAAGTGGGCGTGTCTTGCCTTCTGGGGACCAGCAATGAAACTCGATCGGGACGCGTGGAAGCAGATGACATTGAGGCTGTGGTGAGGGGACGTCCCTTCTGAGTGCAGAGCGGAGGTGAGCTGGCCTGTCCGCAGCCTCTCCTCACAACGTGGCAGCTTCCCCGCACACGCGACCCGAGACCAGCTGGCCAGCATGTCGCAGAAGGGGGTCTGAGCCCGTCCCTGCATCTGCCCTGGAGCCTCAGAAGAGGCCATGACACCACAGCCACAGTGGTCCCCAGCCTGCCACATCCAGCCTGCCACGTCCTACGGCCAGAGTCCCCTGCTTGTCCACGCTCAGGGCAACTCCGCCCCCATTCCTGTCTTCTTCCAAACCCAGGCTGGTGACACAGCCTCTTTCCGGACCATCGTCCTGGTGGCAGAGGGAAGGGACACGCAGCACCTTGCCCTGCTGCTTTGCCGGGAGGCGGCGTGCCGCAGGACTTCTGCTTGCATTTGTCGGCAGAGCCAGCGGCAATGCCAGGCCTGGTGCTGGGGACAGGGAGGGGGACAGCAGAGTATCGTCTCCTTCAGGGACGGCCAGCAAACACTTCCGAATGATACTACCCTCTATGACAGTCTCCAAGCATTAATTCCTTGCAGACAGACAAAAAGTTCCACCACAAGCACTGTGACCCAATAAAGTGTCCTTGCCCTCGATCATGAGGCATCCCGGGGAGCGGGGAGGGAGGAACAGAAGGGAAGGGGGCGGGGAGGAGCCCCTGGAGGCCAGCAGGAGGAATCGGTGTTGACAAAGGAAAGGAACCAAGCAGCTTCCCAGGCTAAGTGCCAGGGCGCGTGCCCTTGGCCGGGCGGTGGGGAGGGCGCTGGGGTGCCGGTGCGGGGGAGCCGGTGCCCAGGGCGGGCGCGGAGGACGGGCGGCCCTGCCCAAGTCTCTCACTGTCTCGTTAGAAAATGGAGCGGCTCCTTTCCTATGACCCAATTTTAAACCTGCGCGTTCTTAAAGTAGCTGGGAGTGGGGGCAAACTTTAATCTCTAAAGAAGCTTAATTTCTCAAAAAAAGAAGAAAAATAAGAAGAGCACATCTGTACAGATACCTGCCGCTCAGTTCAAGTCTCAGAACAGCCCCGGCGCTGTCCCCAGTCGTCCCCATTCTGAGGACCGGAGGCAGAACGACGTTGGGGACAGCCCCCAGCCGAGGGGCCTGCGAGGACAGTGACAACGTTTCCTCCAAGGCCACGGCGCCCGCTCCCAGACACTGTGTGAGTTGGGCCAGGACCCGTGACATTCAGACATCAACGATCTGGGCTACGAGGCCACGAAGCCCGCAGGGCTGCCTCCCGCCCCAGAAACCAGGTGCGCTCCGCGGCCCTCCCCGGCCTGGGCCGTCTGCTCGGACCTTCCCCTTGGCTGTTTGAGAACCTGAGCGTTTTCACCAGCGTCTGGGCCAACTTTCTGGGTGTGAAACACCGAAAATGGCAAATTGCGCTGGTGAGCGGGAAGGCCAGGCAGCGTGCACAGACATCTGGACAAGGAAGGGGAAGTTCAAGTTTAGCGCTCATGTTCTCCAGAGACCACTAAGGGTGCGTGACGAAAAGCAAATCGCTGACTGACTCACGGGGTCAGGAGGTTCAGATGCTTTAACAGAGGTGAGAACGAACGTTCTCTCATCTCCGGTCCGAGCCGTCCCGAGCGGCGTGAGGGGTGGGCAGGCCACAGGTTTGGCCACCAGGCCAGCCGGGGACCCCGAGGCCATCCTCTCTGCCCCGCGGCTCTTTGCGGCGTCGCCCCTCGGGACCTGGTCCACGGTCCGACTCCACGCCCACCTTCCAGCCTGGATACGTGCGGAGGGCAGGCAGACAGCTTCCCCGAAGGGCAGGGCCCTGGGGTTGGCGTGTCACTTCCGCAACGTCCTATTTGTGGGAACTTTGTCACGTGGCCACAGCTGGCTGCAGGGAATGCTGGGAAATGCCATCCGGCTGGGGAGCCCCGCACCTGCCGGGAGGGAGGGAGGGCGGGAGCCAGGCTCCGTGAACGGCAGTAAAGGTCGCACACCGCTGTCCATCCATCACCAGAAATCGCGCATTGTCAAAAGCCCTGAAATAGCAAGCTCTGGCTGATAACTCCAGCTGGGACAGTTTCCCAGCGTGAGAAGCTCTGACAGAGTGAGTCTCCAGCCGTGGGGTCTCCGGAGACCCTCTCCAGCGTGCATGTCCAGGAGGGGCTGCCCCAAAGTCTTCCCCTCAGGCCACCCAGCCTTCCGATGTCCTGAGCTTTGCCACTACTCGGCAGCATCCAAGGAGTTTGAGGTGGGCCCCTCACCCACTGCAGGTCCTGGGCCCCCCGGGGGTTCCCCTGGGGCTGCAAGACTCTGGTCAAAGCTGAGGCCTCTGCTCCCTGCCCGGGCGTCTTTCTCTGCACTTCCTTCCCCACCTCCCTCCCCATCACTCTCCCTAGGGTATGACCCAGGGCCCAGGGCCAGCAAACCAGAAGCCCTGTGTGGTTGGCCAAATCATCATTTAAACGCCAGTCTGGGCTCGTGCTCCTCCTGTGGCCCACCCCACCTCAGGCGGGGACTCGTGGCCAGGAAAGCAAGCAGGAGCCCGTGAGGGGGTGTGAGCGCACCCCCGGCCCGCAGACAGGGCCCAATGCGGCAGGCTGACCACTGTCCCTGAACTCCTGGCCTCTCGTCCAGAGCCTTTCTGGTGGTTCATCCAAGTCCCACTAGAGTCCCCAGGGGCACGTAGCGTGTCCTCGGCTGTCTGGGTGCACGGCTCACAGAGTCGGACCAGCAGGCTGGCTGTTGGCAGTGGGGCGGGTGTCCCATGGTGGCGGGGAGGGAGAGCCACAGCTCCGCCGGCGGGTCCCAGAGGACAGCGGGAGCCAGGCCAGCGTCCCTGCTAGCTCAGCGGCTGCTAAAAACAGCAGCAGAGACGAGGTTTGCAAGGCAGAAGGACATTCGGGTTGAGACTGGCCTCCTCCCCCTTCCCCGGGGGCTGGCACTGTCTGGGAGCTGCGGCCAGCTGGTGCCGTGCCGGGCAGCCCACATTCGCAGGTGTCCCGCTGCGGCCTCCTGAGGAGATGGACAGACGGACAGATGGAGTCAGGGCGGGTGGGGGCAGGGGCAGTGGAAAGGAGGCACCAGGGACAGGACCTAATGCAGAAGGGGGAGGGAAAGAAGCAAGAGAAGGTGTGGGAAGGAAGAGACAGGGAGGGAAGGAGGGAGGGAGGTCGTCCTGTTAGCTCAGCCCCAGGGTTCAGGCTTTTCCCATCCAAACCCCCCTCACCTCAGGTGTTATGGTTAAATGTATCCCCTCTCCCACCCCCAAAATGTATGCTGAAGCCCTGCCCCCCAGGACCTCAGAGTGTGACCTTATTTGGCAAGAGGAGCACGGCAGATGTCGTTAGCTAGGATGCGGCCCAAACTGGAGCAGGATGGCCCCGCTTTAATGTGACTGGTGCTCTGTCAGAAAGACCCGCAGACAAGCAGGCTGCCCCGTGAGGGTGGGCAGCACTGCGGTGACAGGCTGGAGGTGGTGGGGGTCCTTCCCACCGGTGTCAGAGCGCAGCCCTGCCGACCTCCAGCCTGCGGTGGAGGGCGTGGGGGGTCTCTGCTGTCCGAGCTCCCCAGCTTAGGGCCCTTTGTCACAGCAGCCCCAGGGGACGAAAGCACAGGACTGCGGGAGGGGGGCTGGAGCCCCAGAGGAAGGTGGCTGCCCCCCGGGGCCACAGGCACACAGGCAGGTGGCTCCCTGGGGCCGAGTGGCCGTTGAGAGGGTCCTCAGGGAGACACCCACTGTTAGGGGGTGTGGGGTGTGGGGAGGCGAGGGCCCAGGGCCAGACCCGGGCAGCTGATGGGACGCTTGCAGCCCGAGGGGCTGGAGCCATGAGCCAGCCGTGGCCCTGGCTGCAGGGTGGTTCCTGGGCACCAGGACGGTGCCCCTCGTCCCTCCGCGGCGGCCAAGCTCTCAGACTCCCCGGAACTCCCGTTGTGCCGCCTCCTCCACTTCTGCCCACCGCCCCACCCGCCACCCCGGAAAGCACTCATCTTCCCCTGCACGTGCTTCTGTGGCAGATCCGGGTTGTCTCAGGTCACTCGTTAAATCAGCACATCAGAGGCCGCAGGGGAACAGGGGTTCCCAATCTGGGTGCCTCTGCAGGGGGTGCTCTTCCGCACAAGTGCCCACTCCTCGCAGGGGGTGGGGTGCTCTCACTCCAGCCTGGGAGAGCCCCCCCCCCCCAAGAACCAAGTGCCACATCTGAAAAGAAAGGTGGACTGGAAAGACGGGGGCGGGGGGGGGGGCGGCGGGCAGTCTGCCTTGCACAAGACAACCACTGACACAGTGTCTCCTCGGTGTGTGATCAGGTCGAAATCCCCCAAAGCTCACCCGGATGGAAACTCAGGCTTCAGGGCTTGTCCGCGTCCTTCGCTGGCACAAGCCCTGCTTCTAGCAAGAGAAGCTCTCCGCCCCTGCTCTCAGAGTGAGAGACGGGTGGGGGGTACGCAGACACCGTGGGGAGCTGGGACGTGGGCCGTCTGGGCGCCAGGGCAGAGCAAGGGGCTGCACGATACCCGATGGAACACTACGCAGCAGAGAGAAAGAAGGAGCTCCTACCCTTTGCGACAGCAGGGATGGAACAGGAGAGCATTGTGCTGAGTGATGTAAGCCAGGTGGTGAGGGACAAATACCACGTGATCTCACCTATAACTGGAACCTAATCAACAAAACAAACAAGCAAAATATAAACAGAGACATGGAAAAAAGAACTGACAGTGACCAGAGAGGAGGTGGGAGGGGAAAACGGGAAAAGGGGAGGGTTTTCAGGAAAATCTATAAAGGACACATGGACAAAGCCAAAGTGGGGTGGGACTGAGGGTGGGAGGTGGGGGCGGTTGGGGTGGGGGAAATGGAGACAACTGTACTTGAACAACAATAAAAAAGAGTTAAAAACAGAAACAAACAAGCCAATTAGAAAATGGGCCGGTGGCCTTAGTGGACGCCTCACGGAAGGAGGCACACAGAGGCCAGGTGAAGAAGCACATGAAAAGGTGCTCCGTGTCACATGTCACCAGGGAAATGCAAACTGAAGCAACAACACGATACCAGTCAGGATGCCCGAAATCCGGGACGGCGGCACACCCAGCGCCGGTGAGGACGCGGCGTGCCAGGAGCCCAGCGCTGGCGGGGACACAGAAGGCGCAGCCACTCGGTTTCTTACCAGACGGAGCGGGACTGTCCCTGCAGGGCCCTCACTTGTGCTCCATGCTGCCCGCCCAAAGGGGCGGAACACGTGCGTGGGATGTTCACGGCAGCTTTGTCCATCATCACCAAAACCCGGGAGCAGCCACGATGCCCCTTGGTGGGTGACAAATGAACAAGCTGTGGTCCATCCGACCGTGGCATGGTGTTCGGTGATCACAGGGAACGAGCTACCGAGCCCTGGAAAGACACGGAGGAAACTTGAGTGCACAGAATTAAGAAAGATAATCACGGGTGGTCGGAACACAAAAGTAGGAAATACAGCAGCATCAAATGTCACCAGAAATCTGGACTTGGGTCAGAGAAGAACAGGAGGTCGGCTCCTGGATTTCTGTGAAGCCAACGACTGGTCCATCACAAACTCCTTCAAACGAGCGAGCGGACAGCGGTGCGCGTGGACCTCACCGGGTGGCCAACAGAAACCAAAGAGACCACCTCGGGGAGCAGCATTGGAGATGCGGCATTCTCTCGGCCAAAACAAGCCCGGAGTAGCCTAGGGTCCCCACCGCGAACCGTAGCATCGGACACAGAGCGAGGCTGAGGAGGGCGCTGCAGGAATCCCAGCGCCCCAGGCGACGAAGATAACGCTCTCGATGGGCTTAAAGTCCGGGAACCAGAGCAACCGTGGACCGAAACTGGACACGTTATTCGGGAAGAAGGCGAAGGCAATGCAGGAGGTAAAAGGCAGGCAGACCCGATGTGGCCGACGGAAGAAACCCTGAGCACTGTGAGAGGCCGAGACAAAAGCACAGGTGACCAGAGCCACTTAGAGTCCCGAGTGCCGCTGTTCGACTGTCACGTGGAGACAGAGCTGTGACGGTGGCCAATGTAAGGAGACAGAAGAGAACAGAAGAGGAAGAGCGAGAGTCCGACCAGAGTCCCCAGAAATGAAAGGGACGTTGAGACCCGGCGGGGACGTCCGGATGACCTAGCAGGAGGCAGGGTGTGACCGGGGAAAGCAAAGGGACTGGCGACCTATGCAGGCCAGACAGGAGGGCGACAGACACACCGGAAGAAGGCTCCTACGAGGAGGAAGAACCTGCAGTTCCAGGAAGCGGCGTGGGAGCTGCCCTGAAAGTATCAAGCGGAAGTGAATCACCGGAGTGGGGGTGGGACGGCGGCAGAGCCCCTCCAAGCTTCCCCCAGTGATCCGTCAGCCTGACGGTGTCAACAAATGTAGAAAACAACGGTGAGGTCTGCAGACTGGCCACGCCCCCCACACAACCGGACCTCCAGGAAAGTAGACCTGGGAGCGCAGTGACCGTGGGACCGTCACTCTTGTGTCCCACGCTAGCGAAGTACAGCCCAGGGCGATGCAGCCGGGGCTCCTGCCATACGCGAGGCAGGAGGCGCTGGCGGCCCAGGGGTCCAGGGCAGGAGGAGGCACTGGGCTCCAGCAGTGAGCACCTGCTGCAGGGGCACGAGTGCTCCCCAAAATTTCAGGAGAGGGTTTGTCCATGATGGGGGACATCGTGGGAGGCCAAGGGCTGCTCTGAAAGCCATGGGCGGGCCCCAGCGCTTGACCATCCTGCAGGGTGACCATGCTGAGGACGGGAAGCCACAGTCAGGACAGAATACCTACACAGAGGTTTCTATAGGCAAAGGGGTTGGACAGCGGGAGTTTTATCTCTGTCTGTCCACTCTGCACACAGAACATATCGCATGAAAAACCGGCTGGACTCAGAGGAAGGAGGAGTGACCGCCGGGGAAAGGACTGTGGAGAGCTCATGATCAGCGGGCAACCACCTCACTGGCAGGATGCGGCGATGATTTGAAACAACAGAGGAAGTGAAAGAGGAAAGTGCCCCCGCAGGGCTGCACTTGACCACCAAGGGGCCAGAGGTGCCACTGCAGAAGGAGGTCACAGCTTTAACACAGACCACCAGCATGTCGACGGGTGGAGACTTTGCTCACCGAGGCCCCGGGGTCCCCTCCACGCAGACGGCAGCCCGGAAACCAGGAGCAGCCAGGCTCGGGGGGCCGTGACAGGAGAACCAGGGAAGCTCCGTGAATGGACAGACAGGTGGAAAACGGAGAGATTTACAATCATAAAAGACAAGTGTAGTGAAATGTTACCGTGGGCAAACAACATCCATGGCACAGTCCTTACAGCTTTGCTGTATGTTTGAGCATTTTCGTGATAAACATAAATTAAAAGCCCCTCATGCAGTGGTTTTAAGATCACAGTTGTTTTTATCTTCTCCCCTGAAGCACCAGCGTCAAAGTGTGTGTGCCAGGCAGGTGGGCCGCTCTGTTCCATCTGCTCATTGGGGGCGGGGAGAGCCAGGTGGTGGGCGGGAACTCCATTTTTTCCAAGCTGTCAAGTCATCGCTCCATCATTCTCTGGACCCAGGGACACAGCCCTCATCCATGCCCACAGCTGGACCCCTCTGCCCAGCTCTCGGAGGGGACCCGTGTGCTGAGGCCTGCACCCCGCTGTGGTCAGTGCGCCCGCTGCAAGCCGCCCGTGGAGACAGCTGAGTCACGTGACCACGTGTGACCCCCCCCCTTGGAGGCTGAGAGCCCCGACTCTGCGCTCACCCGGGAAGGGGGGTGCGCCCCACTCGGTGCTCTCTGAGAACACACAGGGGCCACTCACCACCCACCCACCACCCAGCCGGCGGCCATCTGGAAGCCCTGGAAGGCGGCTGACCCCCAGGGGCAGAAAGAAACAGCGCTTTGCCAGTCTTGAGGTTGCCAGCGCTCACCCTGAGGCCCAGAATGAGGCGGGTCCCGAGGAGACGTTCGCTGGACAAAGCGAGTGGCTGAAACGAGGAACAGACGACCGAAGTGAAGAAGGACGAGCACCGCCCTGGACCACGGGTCTCCCCCCCCCCGGCGTGCGTCCACTGTCACCCTGGGAAGCAAGCCGCCGCTCGATCTTCAGGATCTATAACATGTCAGCCCATTCCAATCGAGTAATTCCTACCCCTCCCCTTCCCCTACCTTCATGAGGGGCAAGAATTATCATTTTACAAAGTTTACCAAGCAACCTTAGATGCCTTGGAAGGAGCATGTTTAAGCTGGTGAAGAATGGAACGCACTTTCCACACGATGGAAGCACTGGGGCAACAGCCATTTAGGTCGCTGTGACGCAAAACGGTGAATGAAAAGCGTCTGCTTATTACAATCGACCCGTAAGTCTTCTGCTTGGGTACCATTTTAAAAAATCTATGTAGATACTTAGAAGCAGGTAATTATGTGTCTTTCACTAAATTCCCTAATTCTAACTTTCATTAACTCATATTGAGTTCTTTGCCAATTGACCCAAATGATTGGATTTTTACCACACTTCTCCAACATTTAATCTGAGATTTCAAGAAATGCAACACTATTGCAAATGGCATTTAGCTCAAGTATTAATTGGATCGCTACTGGAAAAAACAGAAGCGGAAATCTGATTTCTCTCCCGTGTTGGACGGACGTGCCTTACTCACAAAGGCCGCCGAGCCACCCTCCCAGTTCTCTCGGTGCCCCTCCCCGCACAAGTCAGGGCCTCCCGCGTCTCTGCGCTCAGCCGCAGCGCCCTCCTTTTTCATTTACTATGCACAGGTCCTCATCAGGTGATAGACAGCAAAGGAAAGGACATCAAAGAAGGGTATCTGCAAATGTAAAGGCAAAGGGTTGGGCTGGACTTGAGGGGCTTATCACAGACTTTCAGGAAACCGCTTTGAAAATGCAGTCAGCCTTTGCTTTTTTAGTCCAGGGTAAGAGAGTTTTTAGCAAGAGCAAGCCTTAACTCTAGGAAAATTGTAGGTCTGATTTATCCATGGGGAAAACCTGTCTGTGCACGTGGGGCCTACTTGCTGACTCACTTCCCACTGAGGTTTTTTAAACAGGGAAAGCTGAGCTACAATTCCCATGACATGTGGAACGGTTCCCTATATGGAAACAATATGCTGTTCTTTCTGGCATATTGTTCTCTCATCTTTGCTTGTTAAAAAAATCTTTCCAATGGCTTGCCTTCCACGGGTGAGTAAATAGTACGTCATTTCTGGAGGGAGTTTGTAAATGAGTTCGTACCTTAGTTTAAAAGTACTTTTGTGTCATAAGACGGCTGCAAAGCTAATACTGGCTTTTTTTGTTGCCGCTGCTCCTCTCAGTTAAACGCCCCTCCCCTTTTGTTTTTTGCCCCACTGCGTCCAGCTGCGGAGACAGTGAGAAGCGGGCTAAACAGTTACCTGCAGGTCCAGGCACGGCGGCCGTCGTTCCGCACACCTGGGCGGGACAAGGTGGCACCGACGCGAGCCTGCGCTCGCAGGTTGTCTGGGCGAGCAGGGCACAAGGCCCAGGAACCCGGTGCCCTGGCGGAGGTCAGAGGTCGCCAGGGAGGTCAGGGTGGGGAACGGAACAGGAGGATTCCCCTACTTCCTCTCTTTCCTGCAATTGCAGAGCCTGCCTGCCACCCCCAATCTTGGCAGTGGGGTGGGGAGTCCCCCCAAGGGCATCAGGAGGACCTCTGGCCCGTGACAAGTGCCATTCAGTGAAATAGCGCCTGGAGCAGGAGCAGCATTTCCTACTTCTCCTGTCTCATCGCTAGTGTCTCCTGCCTTCCGACCCCCAAGCTCACTACCGCCGCCTCGCGGAGGGGGAAAGCAGAACAGCAGGCGCAGCTTCCTGGTGGACGCCAACATGGCTCCCGGCTCCCAGCCCCGCCCCTTCCGATGTGGGCCGCCCCAAGCTGAGCGAGGCCCAAGTGCGCTATTGGCTTGCGGAGCGTGGGGCCGGTGCTGGTGCACCTGAAGCTCGGAGGAGGGAGCTCGGGGTGGCGGAGTCACGGCAGGCCGACGCTGCTGGCCCCCCCACTTTCACCACGTGCCGTTGGTCCAGACTGGAGGACAGTCCCAGGTCACGCATCAAGTTCATGGAGCGGACCGAAGGGACAGGAGGCCACGGGGTCCGACCTCGCAGCTGGCGCACGTGTGCAGGGCACCTGTCACCTCGCAGGGCAGTGACACGCCCAGCCCTGCCTGGGCCGCAGACAGCCCCTGGCGACCTGCTACTGCCCGCCTGGGGCTCCAGAGGACTCCCTCACCCACCTGTTACCAATCGCTAAGTCTTCGGCAGCCCACTGGCCTAAACAGAATCCTCTTAGTTTGCCGCCCACCGGAGACCCCCACTGAACTTGAACATCCCTCCACTTACCTGGCTCACGCCAGGCTCGTGTTAGTCTGTGCACCCCTGGCGCTGTGAAGTGGCCCGGTCTGCCGCAGTGTGGGCTCCCGCCACAGACGGGCCCCCAGTGGCCGCACAGCGGACGAGCCGACCATTTGGAATCAACCAACCACTGCGAGGCACCGGTCCACAGGATCTTCCCGCACCCCAGGGTGTCCTGTGGTTCACCAACCCCCACGCAGCGGTGACACCCTCTGGATACAATCCCTGCGGCTGAGCCCGCCCAGGCCTCCGCGGGCTGGGAGGCAGTCGGCCTGCTGGACGCCTGGTGTCAGGTGGGAGCTCTGGCTGATGCAGCCATGCCCCTTCCGCGGTGGGCTGCGGGGAGCCCCCTGGGCCTTTCCTCTATATCCCTGCAAAGAGAATGATAACAAACAGCCCTCTTTTCGTGCCTACGTGGTGAAGGTGCAGTGACAGAATACGTTTGCAATGCTTACAACGTTCGGGCACGTGGTGTGCCCTGAATGGTATCTGTCATGATGAAGAAGGCCTCAGTTTGCTCTTTGTGACCCAAAGCGAAGAAACAGGGTGAATTGGGCGGAGCTGCAGGGAGAGGTTTCAGTTGCATTAAAAAGCTGGCTAAGGAGAGGGAGGTGGAAGCAAGGTCCTCCCAGGAGAGGTATTCAGCTCAGGACGCACAGGGCAAGTGGCCGAGTGGCCACAGAGGTCAGACCACCTTGACCTCTAAGCTCCTTCCCACTCAGAGGCCTAGGGGACCCCTGGTGATGGTTTCCCACAAGCTTTGAAACAGACACAGTGGGCTCAACACTACCCCCCTCATGGAAAACCATTAGGGCTTGAATGGTTTCTCTCCCCCAAAATTCATGTGAAATCCTAACCCCTAGGACATCAGAGTGTGCCCCCCTTTGGAAATAGGGTCACTGCAGATGTAATTAGTTAAGGTGAGGTCATACTGGAGTAGGGGGCCCCTAATTTCACATGGCAGGTGTCCTTAAGGAAGTGAAGATGCAGGTGCGCAGGTCAGGACACCTCCAGGTTGATGTGGAGGCAGAGATTGGGGTGATGTGTCTATGAGTGAGGAATACAAAGGGCTCCGGGAGCCGTGAGAGGCCGGGGGCAGGTGGTCCCACAGCCTCGCAGGGCACAGCCCTGCCGGTGCCTTTGTGTCAGAGTTCCAGCCTCCAGAACGGAGACAGTGTCTACGGGTAAGCCCCCCGCGTGTGGTGCTTCATCACCACAGCCTGCGCAGAATGAAATGTCCCCTCGGAGCGTCTCTTCTCGCCAGGAGTGGGACAGCCACGTGATCTTCTCTGTGGCGGTGGCCTGCTTTGCCACCCTGTGCCCAAACGCGTGCAGGCGTCCCGCAGCCCAGGGTTGCCTGCTGCGGACAAAGCCATTCTCAGAATGCTCACACATGGAGCAGGGCCTGCTCCAGGCCCCTCGTGGGACAGCAGGAGCCCCTCCAGGGCTCTGAGGCAGCTGTGAATCGTGGCCATGCAGGAGGAGTATGGCCTTTCCCGGCCAGCGGTCATGGCCTCTCTGCTCAGCAGCCACAGGACAAGCGGAAGAAGTAGAGAACAGGCTTCCAGGTGCCCCGAAAGTTCCCCGCCATACCCCCATGAGCGATTTGAGAACCGGGCTGCCCCACAGCCAATGGTTAACTCAGGTCACCGGGGCCCCAGTTCCGGTGCTGACAGCATGGGGCTGGATGCGCCTTGAAAATCAGCAGAACCTGTGCTCTGGTGTCCTGCCTCTGAGTGCAGCGCGCAGGGGACAAGAGGCCAGAAACCGCGGCCTCTGCCATCCGTGTCCTGAGACCCTTGGCGACAGCTCGACTTGCTCCAGCACTCACAGCGCGTTAGGCACTGTGGTGGGCCCTTCCTGGGCACTGAGTGCTCATCCTCTCTGCTCCAGGGGCGAGTCCCTTCGTTAGCCCAGCTTACGCACCAGGGAATGGAGCACGGAGTGGTTAGGGAACTTGCAAAGGCCAGCTCTGCACTCAAAGCCACCCGGCTAAGAGCTTCCCCCGTGGGGCGCTCCCCCAGGGAAGTCCCTGGGCAGACAGTGGGCAGAGCCAGACTGGTGGAGACCCCTGAAGTCGTGAGGGACAAGGTCGAGGGCCCGGTCCAGGCCTTTTGTCTCCCCCTGAGCCCACTGCCCAGCGCACCGCCAAGTCACACCGGGAAGAGCTGAACGGGGCCTTGCATTCGTACGGTTCCCACCTCTCACGAGGCTGGGTCTAGTGAGGTGCGGGGACTGGCCCCAAACCCCAGAGCTCCTGGTGGCAGAACCAGGCCAGGAGCAGGGGTCCAGCTTTCCAACCCAGTAATCTTCGTTAAATACCACTTTCTGTCTTAACAGGAGGGAGCCATTTCCTTCCGGGGCCTGAGAGAGTCTGAAGATGCTAAGCCCTTTCCTGTCCCTCAGGCTGTGATGTGCTAGTCGGCTTTGCTGTCGCAGGTCTTCCATGGGAGTCTGAAAGTGGGAAAGAGGGACAGGTGCCGTGACTCCAGCTGGGACAAGCATCGACCTGCTGTAGGCAGACGCCACACCCCCCGAGGGAAGCCAAATGCAGGTGGAAATCTCCCAAGACCACATTTCAGGCCTGGAGTTGAGTGAACTCCATCAGTCCCTTTACACTTACCATACGATCACTGTTAATGCCACCCGAGGGCAAGGGAATCACGTCAGCACAATATTCAGAGACAGCTGTGAGAGCAAGTGTCAGCTGTCGGTTCTTGAGACATGTCTACAAATTCTTCCATCCATCCAACCATCCACCCATTTGTCCATCCATTCATCCGTCCATCTAGCCACCCATTTGTCCATCCATCCGTCCATCCGACTCTGTTCACTCACTGGGTCCCTGCTCTGCGCAAAGTCTCCCGCTAGACCTCAGGGCTCACAAAGGGGCAAGACCCAGCTACTGCCCTGCAAAGGCTTGGGTTCCAGCTGATGGGATTGGGGGGAGGAGGCGGTCAGGCTGTGACTGCCACCCCAAGAATTCACGCGGGATGTAACCAAAGGCCTGAGGGGCTGGACAGACCTTCTGGGAGGGAGTGGGCATTGCAGGGGCATTTGGGTAGGTCCTGACTAGGAAGTTGTCAAGCAGACAATGGTAGAGAGATCATACATATAAAGAGAAAAAAAAAATGAAAAAAAACACTTGAGACCTATGTGATCCTATGAACTAGTGTCACTCCAATAAGCTTAAGCATTGTTACTCCTCACCTGAGGATACGTTTGTACTGATTCTAGACAGAGAGGCCAGGGGGTGGCGGGGGGGGGACAGGGAGAGGGACAAGAATATGTGAGACAAATGCCGGTCAGCGGCCTCCCACACGCGCCCTGACCTGGGGTCACGCCCGCAGCCTCCTCGTGTACGGGATGACGCTCCAACCAACTGACCCGCCTGGTCAGAGCCACCCCAATAAATGTAAATAATTAAACACGCCAATAAACGAATGAATGAATGGAATGGGAGAGACGGGTGTTCAGAGAGAGAAGCAAAGACGAGCAATAGCCCGGTGAGGACGGCAGGTGGTGGTCAGCATCCTCCGTTACTGTTTTCATCCACCCAGAGCCCGCGGACAGCTGACGGCAACCACACCTGCAGAGCGCCATCCCCGCGACACCTGGGTCAGCGCCTGAGCAATGAGGAGCGGTGTAGCCCGGCCACAGCGACCCAGGAAACTAACTCACTGGCTATTTCTTCCTCTTTTTTTAATCCTCACCCAAGGATATTTTTTATTATTGATATTAGAGAGAGAGTAAGGGGGCGGTCAGAGATGTGAGAGAGAAACATTGATTGGTTCCCCCTGCATGCGCCCTGACCGGGAATCAAACCCACGGCAGTTTGGTGCACGGGGAAAACACTCCAACCAACTGAACCACCCAGCCAAGGCTCACGGGATGTTTCTCAGTTGATGTATCTACTTGCCCAAGATGGAACTGCAGAAGAAAAACATCTCTTGAATAATACGCAGTAATATAACTCCACAGTTTATAGCAAAAGCTGACTTCAAAGGAAAATAAAAACACCTCCATCTGCTGCAAGACAGAATATTTTGAAGCCACCCAAGGCAGAGGGTCACCTCCGAACTATGACTCCCGGGTGTGGCCAGCAGTGGCCTCTCAGAGCCCCGCGGGGTCTGCTCTCTCGTCCAGCCTGGTGCCCCGAGCTCTGGTCTCCTGATGAACACTGTGCTTAGGAAGAATGCTGATGTGCCAGGGGAGCAGGGAGGGTGCGGGAAGCCTGCCGAAGGGAAGATGGCGGCGTGTGTCTGGACGCCGGTCCTCCGCAGGAGGTCCGCAGGTATGCCCGGGTGTCCCCGCCGTCGCTCAGGAAGCACGTGTCTGTGCGTGTGCTCCTTTGGGTAAGCAGCAAGGTGCGCCACGGCTGGAGGAATGTGCATTTTCCAAATTAGCGAGATTGTCCTTAAATCTGGGACTGGGCACGGAGCCAGAGCAGCCCCGCAGACTGAAAGGTCGCTGCTGCGAGTGGACAGGGGTCTCTGTCTGGCAGCGGGCAGAGGGCCTAGAGCCGTGCTCCCTGGGCTCAGACCCAGCTCTGCGGCGGGTGAGCTGTGTGACCGGGCGCTCACCCACCCTCTCTGTCCTCGTATATCCTCGTGGGAAGACTGCCTGCAGAAGACAAGGGTCTCTCTTTGGTTAAAGAAGAAAAGCATTCCCTTGGAAGGTTCACAAGAATTATACTGAGGGAGGGAGGAAAATGGGAGAGAAATAAAAGCAAAGCTCCTCGAGGCTCCTGATGACCCCAGGGTGCCAATCGCTGCACAGACAACCTCTCCGCCCTGGCATGTCGTCTAGAGCCGTCCGTGGAGCTGAAGGTAAATGGCCACCACGCCCGCTGTGGGTGTCACGTGGCTTCACCTCTGGGCGCAGGCACCCTTTTGAACGTCGTTGTACAATGAACAGGAGCCTTCCCGGCAGGGGCGGCGACGGGCAGATGTGGGGGCAGAGTCCTGCCCAAGGGAGAGAACAGAAAGGAAGCAGAGAAACCCCAGCGGGGTCCTTAGAGTGAGGAGGTGGACGGGGAGAAAGGGGAGAAAATGATGCCCTGGTAGGGTAGCGCAGTTGGTTAGAGCGCTGTCCGGATACGCCAAGGTTGTGGGTTCGATCCCCGGTCAGGGCACGTACAAGAATCAACCACATTTTGCATCGGTAAGTGGAACAACAGATCAATGTCTCTCTCTCTTTCATGAATTTAAAGAAAAAGGGGGACAGGGATGATGGTTCGTGGTGCACTGACCCATCACGATCAAGGCCCGTGACCCTGGGAGGGGAACCTGAGGCGGGAGGTGAGCAGGTTACCCCGGGTTTGACTTGCAGAGCTGCCATTTCCTGGGGGTCGCCCTGAGCCATGGTGGCGGAAACCTGGCAGGAGAGACATCAGGAATCGCTGTTCGTAAGTACTCACAAGTACATTTGTATTCGTGGTCATATTTATGCCTGCGTGAAAAGAATTATACGCAGTTAAACTGTGTCTGCTCACCCTTCCTCCAGCGCCAAGCGTCCGAGGACACCACCTTGGAAACGCTGGCCGAGTCGGTGTGCGCAGGCTCCGTGTGCGTGGGCTCCGTGTGCGCAGGCTCAGCAGGCGGGCTCAGTGTGCGCAGGCGCAGCAGGCGGGCTCAGTGTGTGCAGGCTCCATGTGCGCAGGCTTAGCAGGCGGGCTTAGTGTGCACAGGCTCCGTGTGCGCAGGCAGGCTTAGTGTGCACAGGCTTCGTGTGCGCAGGCTTAGCAGGCGGGCTCAAGGCCACAGCCCCGCCTCCCCTGGCCCAGGCGGCGGGCACTGTGATCTCCTAGGGGGCAGGGAGGGGCAGTGCGTGTCCAGGCTGAGACCCCCGCAGTATCCACAAAGTGGATGTTTAGACCTGTAACGTGGTGGCATGGGCCCAGCAAGGGAGCTCACAGGTAGTGGGAGGTGTGGTCCACAGCCTGGCCTCCAGGAGGCAGGGGACCAGGCAGGCATCCTGAAACCCCCCATAGTGGGCATCTGGTCACAGCCTGTGGAAGAGGATCCCGGGAGTGAGTCCTCACCTGGCTAGTCAGTGCCAGGCTTGCTCGGCTGTCTACGTGAGTGCCTGAGGAAAGGATGCACCTGCCCGCAGCTGGGCTGGTCGCTCCGCATGAGCTGGAGTCGGTCAGGGGTCTCGGAGTTGGGGCCAGAGACCGCCCCTTTCCCTCCTGTTGATCTTGCAGAGGACTGCAGTTCTTGCCTTCGAGGATCCCAGGCTGCTGGGGACAGATGCCCCTGCAGGATGTCCTGAGCAGGTTACTCCCCCTCTCCCTGCTCCCACCTCCACCCCCACCCCCACCCCCTTGGCCGAGTGGGAGAAAATCCTGCATGTGAACTGTTTGGAGAGGATTAGCCCACAGACCCGGATCTCTGGGGAGGGGGAGAAGGATGAAGTGGGAGACCCAGATTAATTCCAGATGGTTTAAAGGGTTCGCTAGAAGACCCGGGGCCACGAACGAGGAGACTTCAAAGGTGCTGCAGGCTGGAGGGCGGCCCCACGGAGGCAGCTCCCCGACAGGAAAGCGGGACGTCGCCAGGGAAAGGCTGGCTGGGTGCAAATACAGAAAACCTCCCCGCACCCAAAGACACCCTGAACCCAAAGGTTCAAATCAAAATATTTGGCACATACACAACAGGGTTACTAGTGTTCGTATTTACACAATCTTCACAAAACAATACAAAGTGAACAAAAGCAAAAAAGGCAGGCGAATACGCATTCCCCAAAGAAGTACAAATGATAATGTACGTGTGAGAGCAGTGAAAACATCCAGAAATCAAATACTTTTTAAACCAACAACAAAGTATCATTTCAGCGATCAAAGTCAGCAAGTATTTGGAAAATCACGTTCTTTTAAGGATGTGACTTTGGTCACACGAGCACCGTGCCATAAACTCATGCGACTTTTGTGGCAAAGGAAAGGGCGTCCGTAGAAAGGGTGGGAACTGCGCGCTCACCCCTGGGAAGGCGACCCCCGCTGTGGAAAACAAGCGAGGACGCGGGCGAAGACTCTCCCGCGGGGGCTCTCACCGCAGCATCACTGACCGCTGCGGGGAACCGGGGAAGGCCCACGCGCCCATCAGCTGGGGGACCTCACCAGTAAAAGGCACCTCTGTGTGACACGGTGTCCACCAACCAGCGAGGCTCGTGACCAGCGCCCAGCAACTCGGACTGGGCCGCGCTGTGTGCAGACACGTCTCCGGTTCCCGACTCTCTTCCTCCCTCTGTCTCTCCCATTTCTCTGTCTTGGTCTCTTCCTCTCTGCGTGTCTCTACATCTCTCTGCCTCTCTTTCACACACACACAGATACACACGCGTGTGCAACTGCATGGAAAATGACCAAAATGTTCACAGAGGTTATCCAGGATGGGTGGGTGTGTTCACAATTGGTGTCCCTTTCTTTCACAAGTAGGTAACTCTTCTGTGATCAGCGAGTCGCCAGCCCTGTCACACTGAGTGTGCGCTCACACCACCTCCGCCCACCAGGTGTATCCACCACTGGAGCCATGGTCAAGGTGTTTTAATAGGCCACACAGAATGATGGGGACCTGGGGTTCTCATAGATTCTCCCAGGGGACTTGTGTGCAAAACTCCACACGGAACGTTTCCCGAGGTGTGCCCGCTGCCCTGCCATCTGACCGAGGACCAGGGGAAGGGCGGCCGGCTGGGAGCGGCGCTCAGAGCCTGTCAGCAAACCTCAGCCTGCGGCCCGAGCCGGCCCTCCACCCGTTCTGGGAAAGCTGTGAGTCAGGAGCAGTTTTTATATTTTGAAACGCTTCTGTAATCAGCTGCATAAGATCCTTGATTTTGCCTCCTGGACAACAAGGCCTGGAATCTTTACTAGCTGGCTCTTCCCTGCCCGCCCGCCCGCCCCACGTGGTGTCCAGCTGTTCGGACCTACGAGTGCACTTGAGTCAAACAGCAGTGACAATTTCAGAAGGCGGTGCCTGCTTTGAACCCGAGAGGAGTGGCATCACCCAGCGTTTGGGAGGACACAGGTGCAGGCGAAGTGACTCCCGGCCACCACGGGTGGGGGGGCACGCGTGGCCTCTTCCTCACAGCAATCTGGGATGACGTATCGAAACCCTGCAGTGTATGCGAACTCACTCACTCAGCAAATCCACTTATCGGAATTTGTTCTAAGAAACGCTCTTCCTGTGCACAAAAATCCAGCCACACAGATGTTCACTGAAGCCTTCACCACGAAACTGAAAATGCACAGCCAGCCTCGAGGTCCGGCAATCAAAAATGCGTTACACGGATTACGTCATGTTACGCGGCCCCTATATGTACGTTATCGATAGACGTGAAAAGCTGTTCGTGCTATGGAGTAAAACAAAGTGGACTATAACTATTACAGAACGTGAGCCCCTTTTATCCTTTTGGCATGCACAGAACCCCTAGAAGAATGTAAACGAAAATGCCCACAGTGGTCCACCTCGATGTGAGGGGATGGTGGGTCGTTTTCATTTTCTGCGCTCCTGCTTCTCTGCACTTCAGGGCTCCTCTCCGGGAACACACCTTGTCTGTGCCGCTGCTCCCTTCCCACACCCCCCGCGCCCCCCTGCCCCCCACAACCAGACAGAAGCCAGGGGACGGAGCCCAACTGACCTGCCTGGTCTCACAGAGCTGATGTGCAAACGTTCCTCAGAATTAGCTTCCCCTCCCCTCCGCTCACGACCGCCCCGGCTCTCCAGGCCTAGAGCCTTCGCAGATGTTCGATCCCGCGACTGCCTCCCATGCTGTGTGTGTCAGATGCACCTGAGATCTCCGTGTCTCTATCATCCACTGCTGCAAACTCACAGACCCAAAATTCAGCGGCTCCCCAGCCACGACCTCACTAGGTGCTCCAGATGCTGCATTTTGAATGGAGTTGGGAAGGGGGAGCCTGTCTCATCTCCGCAGGTGTCAGCACGGCAGCCGGACCCGCCAGGGCCACCTCTGGTCACAGCTCTCGGGCCTCGGCTGTCACTAAGGGGCGTAGTCCCCAAGTCCCCTCCATGCGTCTCTTTCACTCAGGCAGCGCGGCTTCCCCCTGGCGCCCCTCTCAGGCAGCTGGCCTCCTTCCACAGCCGCCGGCTTCCTGGAGCACGGCGGGGAAGCTGTGGGACCCCTTAGCGTGAAGGCCGGACGTGGCTCAGCCTCACTCTGCCCACAGGTGATGCACCGAAGTAGCCCGGCCAGCCTGGGTTCCAGGGGAAGGGCTACTGTGTGCGGGGGGCGGCCCTCACTGGGGGCCACCAAAGGAACAGTGTCCCCCGCTCCGCGTTTACAAGAATATTGTAGCAAATTCTCTGGGAATGTACACTGGTCGATTACGAATGTAGTTTATATTTCCCTTCGTAGAAACTCTTACACTGGCAATGTCTGTGAAAGCATGGTGTGTTGCATATTTTATTGTGAAAGTGCACCTCTCACTCGACGAGGTGTGTGTCTGATCGGCTCACACACCTCAGAACGACTGCTTCTGTGTGCCACTCAACTGGACCACCTAAATGGCAACGCCTGCTCTTTGTTCCCTTAAAAGCAGCAAATGGCACGGATAAAATGAGCTCAAGTATTGCTTAGGTGCCCGACGTCTTCGGTGACATTCAGGACACAGCAAGCATTTTGGATACAATTCCCCAAACTCACCAGCCAAACCAGCATTTATCTCCGTTAGGAGGACTACCGGAGGCTGCAGACATTCGGCTGCAGTCTCTCCCGCTGTGGTGGGCAGGAGCCCGGAGTGTGGGCAGCGAAGTGGCTTGGCCACCCCCCTCCCCGCCTGCTCCATCTCCCCCAGGACCAGGACCTGGCGCCTCAGCTTCTGGCCGTCCCCAGCGCCTTGTGCGCCACCCACGCCGAGAGCCGCAGCCGTCCCGGTCTCTCAGTCCCAGCCCCTCTGCAGAGGTGCCTGCCGTCGGCGTCTGCCCTCCCGCTCACCCTGGGGTACCAGCCCTCTCCCAGCCCCCGACAGGCCCTGACAAAGCTCGCCAGGACCGCCGCTGCCACGCCGCCAGCAGACCCTTCAACCACGTGGCCCGACTTCTCACAGCACAAAACAAGTGACCCCTCAGCCGGTTCTTCCGGGACAGAGCCTGTCGCCCCCCTTCCCACCTCCCTGAGTCCTTGGCTCAGGCTCCCCTCTCTCTGCCCTGAGGGTGGTGTCTCCAAAGTCTGGGCATGCCCACTTGTGGCTCTCAAGTTCGTTCCAGGCTGGAGAAGTTCTTACCCTTGAGCCTGGGAGTTCATGATGTCCGAGATGGAAGCAGGACCCAGAAGGGGATTTTCGAGTGTGTTATTTTTCTGCTGAGATTCCCAGAATCTCTGGCGGTCCCGCCTCGGCCAGCTCAGGTGACCAGCCTGTGTCCAGCTGCACTCTGCCCACAGAGCCATCCCCTGCAGGCTCAGCCGTGCCCCACCCTTGTGTGGCCGAGGAGCCTGGGTCCCCAGTTCAGGGGTGCCCACAGCAGGTTGCCCGCGGCCGCTGTTACCTCTCGCAACCCTGCCAAGCCCCCTGAGCGCTCAGCCCCCCGGCCAGGCTGGCTGCACACCGGCGTCCCCACCAACCACAGGCTCTGCACACTCCTGCCTCACCCTGGACGACCAGTTTGACCTCCAGGCCTGGCCCGTGTCACCGCCCTGAAGCTCCATCCTGTCAAAGGGACAGTGACCATTGCTGCCACCACCAGCATCCAGCATGTGCGCGGGCACTGCTCTGTGCCAGGCACCATCACCGGCACCTTCACACGGCCGCACACCCACCGCACCTGCAGGTGCTACGTATCAGCCTTACTGTTCGGCAGGTGAGATGCTGAGGTGAGAGGTTAGACACCTGGCCAAGGGCACACGGCTAGCATGCAGTGGTCCTCAGAGTCACACCTCATCGCCACGCTGTGCCGAGGTGGGCAGCGAGGAGCCCGGGTCCAGCTGCAAAATACGCCCTGAGATGGGAGTGATCGCACCCGGCAGGAAGGGCCAGAGGCCGCCCGAGGGGCCACTGGGTGAGGCCCCACCCTGGTCACCATGGCAGGCACACAAGCACAGCTTCGCAGAGCCAGGCTGGGACCCAGCGCCTGGTGCGAGCAAGGAAAGCTGCCTCAGCAGCCAGCCCGCTGGCCCCATGCGGGTTTCGAAGCTGCTGCCCGGAAATCTCTGACACGGTCGGCCCCGTGGAGGCCCGGGACTAGCAGGGCCCTGCAGAGGCCGGAGGGAGCCGGCCCGCTTCAGCTCCCAAACCAGCCCTGGGGGCTTGTCTTCCACTCTTCCTCTCCCACCATCGCCCCCGTCCGCTTCCCTTTGATTGCCTGGCCTTGACCCTCGCTGGGGTGGCAGCTCTGTGGGTCCACAGGCCTCCGGGGGCCCTTTCCCCTCGCTGACCCCCAAGCCCCTGGAACGGTGCTGAGGCATCATGGAAACTGAATAGCCCTGAACTGGGTGGGAGTGAGGGGGACGGACCTCAGACTGTGTCCATCACAGGGACTCACGGGCGCTGGCCATTCTCCCCCCACCCCCGTGCCCCTCTCAGGCCTGCTCTGTGCCCCAGGCCGACCCCTGTCTGCACTCCCCAGGCCCTCTGGGGGCCACGGCCATTACCGGGGGGACAGGAGGGGACGGGGTGGGCAGCTGCCCTGGACCCCTTGACAGCTCCTCACTGGGCCCAGGTGACCCCCTCCCCATTGTCCCCTCCCGCCAGGCCTGGGGTGGGAGAAGCCGCTCCTATTGGCAGCACCTGGAGCCCCATCCCAGGTGTCCCCTCCCCCGCCCACAACTGGGGGTCGCCCCCGGGGGTCCGAGCCTGCACCACCTGGGACGA
The DNA here is from genome assembly GCA_004026765.1 of Micronycteris hirsuta. Lineage (NCBI taxonomy): Eukaryota > Metazoa > Chordata > Mammalia > Chiroptera > Phyllostomidae > Micronycteris > Micronycteris hirsuta. The sequence continues at coordinate 37,924 of PVJI01016008.1, forward strand.
GGGCTTCTCCTGGGGTCCCGTCCGGTCCGCCGGGCAGCTGCCCTGTGCGCACGGGACTCAGGTGTCATCTCTGCATTTCCCAGTGGTGTGAGTGTGGGCTTTCCCCGTTTTTCTTTAAATGTCTAAAGAAATGTTGCACCTTTTAAAATACATTATCCTGTGTTACTGACGCACCGACTAAAGGTGACTTTTATCTGAATTACATTGTGTGTGTGTTTGCCACCCGGGGAAAACTTTTATTTCCACTGTATAAAGTAGAATCATCTAAAGAGCAAAATATCTTAAACAAAACAAGGATAAATTTAGAAAATACAAAATACAAAAATGTCGCTTTTAAAATTTAACTTCCCCAAAGTAATTTATGAATTTAGAGCTAATCTAATAAAAATATTGAGATTTGGAAGGGGTGTTGTTGCTGCTCTTCAGGGCTTTTTCCCAATTGTTTTTAAACAGACAAGCAAATTTATTCAGGTAAATATTAAATCACTTGTAGAGACTCCCAATAGCAGCTCACGGCAGGTGGAAATGGTCTTCGTTGTTTTAAACAAAGTCTATGTCAGACTTCAAGGGTGGCCAAAGTTCTAGTGGACTGTTCATTTAAATCAAAATATAAAACTTATATTATCGAATTCTAGAGGGTCTGATGTATGGAAATAATGTACAATATTCACAAAATTATGTTAACTGAACTTTAATGAGTATTTTAAAATACTAACTTAAGATTATAATGCTAAATCTACTTGAATTAGAGGAATTATAATATTGATTAAATAACTGTAGCTAAACTCAGAAGAGATTGGTCAGAATCCCTGGAACAGAAACACAGGCAGATGTTGTGACCTGGGTGCGGGGCTCAGGCCCAGCTGCTGCGGGAGCCGACTCAGACCTGCAGATGCGCCTGGGTTCTTGCTCTTACTGCGTGACCCTGCTCCTTCCCGGGGACCTGATGACCCAGGGGACGGACCGGCACTTCTGGGCCTCGGTAGGCTGCAGGTGGAGCGGCAGGAGCAAAAGGGCCACCTGGGAAAGGCTGGAAGGTGAACCTGGCCTTGGCCAGCAGCTGCCTGTTGCGGTCGTTTTCTCTCCAGAGCTCCCAGAGCTTTCTCTCCGTGCTCTTGGCGGCCGTCCGGGCTGCTTCAGCTCTTTCCCAGTGGTACCGAACCTCCTTCTCATAGTAGAAAGTGCTCCTTCGCAGCTCCTGGTTCATGTCTTGGGCCATCTTCTTACAGGTGCTCAGCATCTGGTAGGTGGACTTCATGTTTCTCCCGTCGTTGAGCAGTTTCTTCTCCATTTCTGAGCAGCGCCTTTCCGCCTCGAACAGCTGTTCCTGGAGCTGTGTCAGACAATCCTCATCTATATCAGGCTGAACTTGAAGCTTCAGCTTCAGCTGCTGAATCTCGGCGCTCAGGTTTGCATTTTCACACCGCAGAGACGCTTTCTCGGTTTGCAGGCTCGTTATTTCTGCTGCCAGCTCTTCACTTATTTGCTTTTGCT
>PVJI01016009.1:0-39467 GCA_004026765.1 Micronycteris hirsuta
GCTCAGTGGATTGAGCGCGGGCTGCGAACCAAAGGGTTGCCAGTTCGATTCCCAGTCAGGGCACATGCCTGGGTTGCGGGCCAGGTCCCCAGTGAGGGCCATGTGAGAGGCAACCACACATTGATGTTTCTCTCCCTCTCTTTCTCCTTACCTTCCCCTCTCTTTGAAAATAAATAAAATTTAAAAAATATATATTAAAAAAATAAAATTATAGGCTGATTATTCCCTGCCAACTTAATGCTCAAGACTGACTAGGGGTGCCCCCTGACTCCCTGGCTCTTCTTAGAGGCCCTGCCTGCCGCCTGCTTCCCCCGCCCCAACATAGGCAGCTTGTCCTCCACAGCTGACGGTCCCCCAGAGCCCCAGCCCACCTCCCACCTTTCCTGTGGCCTCTGGAGACCCTCTGGGCCCTGTAGAAGTTCCCAGGGGCAGCCCCTGGTCTGACTCCTCTGGAGTCAGCTCAGGTACCCATGGTGGGTGAGGAGGGAGCCGGTCCTGGACTCCTGCTGCTGGACGTCCACTCTCCCCAGCCTGATGGCTTCCCTCACTCTCCCTTTCTGCAAAGCAAAGGTGGAAACAGTCCCCGCCCTGTGGGCCTGATGAGGGGTGCGCTGGTGCTAGCCCTGCATAGGTTCCGTCCCTGTCGCAGGGCCCAGGGGCTTGACCGAGGAATACAGTGTTGTCCTTAGTGCAGCCCTGCCTTCCCTGGCGGCTGTGGGCCCTGTCTGCCCACATCCATAGTTTGTGCGAGATCTCTTGATTATTAAGCTTTGGCAACAAAGAAAGCCTTGTGGATCAACTCAAGCATGCTGTGAGCCATGAGGTTGTGTCCTGGGGTTACAGGCCGTGACACTGTGGGCCCCAGGGTACTGGACCTCGGGGTGGGGCCCAAGACAGCTGTCCAGGTGGGTGCTGGGGCTGCACCCGTCAAGAGATGAAGCCCCTTCCTCTCAGGTCTTGAGTTTCCTTCCCTCCACACTGGGTGGGCCCTGCCTCCCCAGGGCTGTTGGGTGACCCATGGGTACACTGATACTCTTTTCCTCTGTGATGATCCCTCTGTGAAGGAGAGAATGAGGGCTGTGGTTGTAGTGCTTGTCCCCCCGGAACCTGGGCTACCTGGCCAGGCTGCTGTCCCTATGCTCGCAGCTTCACACCTGGAGCTGCCTGTTCTTACCTTCCCCTCAGGCATCACTGCTTTGCCTGTGGTTGCTGCTCTGGACCTGGGCTACTAGGGACAGGGATGATGCTTATCCTTCAGCGTCCTTCATGTCTCTGAAGCTTCCCTCTAAATGCATCTTTGCACTCGCCTTGTGCCACCTTTCCCCTGACAGGATTCTGAAATTCAGAGATCCTGAAAGTCCAGTGGTGCCTTCAAGATCTACGTGGAGCAGTTGGCGGCAAATTCCTGCAGCTGGGCTGGCCAGTGTGGGCCTCTTCTCAGTTTCTGTGCCAGGTCCTCTCTCCCCTTGGGCTGAAAGTCTGCTTGGTGCATCCATCAGGGATCCCTACTCCCCAAATCCTAAGTTTGTGCAGGAGGCAGGTTGGGGAGCCTGTGAGGCTGGGGGCAGGGATGCTGGCCCCAAGAGAGATGCTGGGCAGGACTGGGCCCCAGATCCCCAGTCTGTCAGCTTTCTGTGCCGTCTTCTCCTGGCCTTTCTGTGGCCCTGTGGCTCCGTATTCCGTGTGTCTGGGGTGTGGTGTTGGTCTCCAGCAGCTTGTCCCCAGAGGCCTGCAGGACCTCCACGGGGTAGCCTGCACTGTTGGCTTCTGTGGGCCTGACGGCATTCTTTGCTGAGCTGTGAGCCCTGTGCACATGCACATGGCTGCCTGTAGTATGTGGCCACTGTGTGACTGGTGTCCACTCTGAAGGTTGATGTACCCACAGGACAGCCTCAAAAGTGTCACGCGAGAGCACAATGGGCACCTTGTCCCCTTGAAACCTGTAGTCACTCCCCTTCTCTGAGGATCACAATGCTGTCCGACCTCCATCCTCCCTAGAGCTGTGCTGTTGGTTCGGGGACTTGGGTGGCTTGGGCCACACAATACATCTTCTTTTGTCTTCCTTTGCTCAGCACTCTTTGTGGGACTCTCTACTGTGTGGGCAGCCAGGGCCGGTTCTGTGTTGTGCGTGTACTCCACACGCATGTGCGGAGTGTCCTGCTCTGGGAGAGCTGCATGTGTTCAGCGTGGGCTTGTGACGGCAGGGCTCTTTGTGAGTTCCTGTGCACGGAGGGCTTGTGGGAACACTGTGTGTGCGTGTAGAGCTGCACTTCTGTTGGGTTTCTGCCTGGGAGAAGGGCTGCCAGATCTGCTGCTTTCTGTTTTTGTTTTTTTTCCTAAATCTCCAGGTGTTCCCAGCACTAAGTGGGGACGTGTGGTAGTGCCCGGTGGGGTGGCTGGTCAGCATGCAGTCACGCTCATGACAGGTTACCGGTTCCGGCGATGTCCATTTCCCTGGGGATTGTTGGTAAGGCGTGGAGCGGTCTTGGCCACCTGTTTCCTGTCTTAGCCGTTGTGCCTGTGGGCCCCACAGGTGTACTACTCCTGCCCACCAAGGACAGCAGTTGCCAGAACTTCTGGGTGGCATTCTGTGGTATCCTGTGGACGTCTGTGTGTTCTGCCCTCTGTGGTTCTCTTGGGTGCAGCCGGCCATGGTGCACTGAGCCAGAAGGGCACAGGGACCTCTCATTCAACCTGCACATCTGTCTGGTGCCACCGCAGCCCCTTATCCTAGAGCCCATGCCACATGGTAGCGAGCGAAGTTGCCCACAGACATCAACGGAGGGTCCTGCCATGGCCTGGTACTCCAAGCCCTCCTTTTTGTAGGGTCTGGCTAGTCAGGCTTCAGCCCTGGGAGGGACACGTGGGTACCTTTGATAAGTATGACCCTTGTAGATGCAGGCTAGCGGTGGCCTCGCTGTGCTCAGTATTTAGCATGTCCGGGCTCAGGGCCCTCCTCGTGGGGACAGCGTCATGCGGGCCAAGGTTACTGCTTACAATGAGCAGTTACTCTACCCCGTGGCAGATAGGGCCCTGCCCCCCAGGATGTCCTCTTGCGGGTCAGGTTGTAGGAGCCCCTGGCAGCACAGTGAGATGAGTTCAAAGGCTGGAACAGTCCAGGGGATTGGGGATTCTGCTAGGAAAGGTGCCTGAAGGGAGAGAACAGCATGACTAAAACTCAGGGATGCCCTAGTGCATGCTGGGAACTGAGAGGGGCCTGAGGAAGAAGAGCTGTCATCTGGTGCCTAGGCCATCCCTTATTCTGCATGTGGTGGGCAATTCACTGATGACCCTGTAGTAGTTAGCATTGTTGAGGCAGGGTGATGTCCTACAGGATTCTGGGAGAGGCTTCGGAGGGCTGGCCTAGGTGGGAGCAGGGAGCCAGAGGATTCAGGTGGCTTCGAGGATGTGGAAGGGGCTTGTGTGTGCCTGCTCATGCTGGGGACCCAGTGGGTGGGGATAGGGTGGGTGATGGGGGTCTATGAGGGCCCAGCTCTGTGGGGCTCTAGAATCATAAACGGGAGGGCGGGCAGCAAATGACTTTTGGGTTTGAGATGACATCAGGCCAGATGGTCACTGCTGTCTGTCACAGCATCCTTGGTTGTACCAGGTGCTAAATTTCAGGCTGCATGTGGGCACCCTGGCCACATCTCAGCCGAGGACATTCCCAGACAATGACATGTTACAGAAGGCAGTGCAGTCTATACTGCTTCGTGGTCTAGCTTTGTGCAGCCTACACAGCAGTGGCAGACTCTCCAAAAGAGCTTTGTACCTCCGTCCTATGGCAGAGTTGAGCCTTGAGTTTCCACGCAGCTTCCAGCGGGCTGGCCTCCCCAACTTTGGGAACCTTGAGCTTCTCACTCAGTTGGCAGATGAGACCGAGGGTCATGAAGGACCATTGCTTGTATTGGTTGGTCCCTGTTCTTACATGCCTGTGAGTTGTGGGTTGGAAAGATAAGATTCCTGGGACCTTCCCTCAACATATCTTGCCAGGTAAGTCTGGCCCAATTACAGCCATCGGGCCTCTTGGAAATCATGTTTTAATTACTGAGCTGTTGCAAAAAGGAAATGGCTGGCTGCTTTTCCAGTATCAAATTCTTCCTGGCCTTTCTGAGAATGGTCCCAGGAAGGGGTCGAGAACCTGACCCCAGCCAGAGGAGGAGAGAATCCTGTGGCATCCTGTGAGGGGATAAACAAGAGTCCAGAAGCTGGGTCTATCTGGACCTCAGTCATTTGGCCCTGACTGGGAAGATGAAATCTGCCACTTGGCGAATCCTTCCAGGAGAGGGTGGCAGAGGCTCCCTCCCCATGTGCAGCCCCTCCCACACCACCCTGTCTCTCGGGGCTTGGAACAGGCTTGGCAGCTGCATCTCCAGAGGAAGGAGATGCCTGTAAGGTCCCGGCACTGTGTGTAGCCAGCTTGCTGGCTACTGCCCCTGTCTTCTGCCTGTCCTCCCACCCGTGGTCTCGTTCTTACCCCCACCCTGTTCTAGAGACCAGGAATCTGCTCAGTTAGTGCACCCTCATTTCACAGACAGAGACATGAGGGCTGCCATCTTGGGGTGGGTGTAGCAGGGAGCTCTGTCCCCTCCTTTTGGGCCAGGCTGGGCAGTCCCCTGCCTCCAGGCAGCTAGGGCGCGTGCCGGCCTTGGCAGGCAGCCTGGACAGCCCAGAAATCCACCCCAGTGCCCCCGCCTGCCCCCAGCCTGGAGAATGGGCCCTTTGTTGGCTCTGGGCTAGATGGACAGCTGACCTGGTCAGGCCGTCAGCTGCCTGCCTGCAGCAGTTGGCCAGGGCCATGCAGTGATGAGTGCAGGGGCAGCCAACTCGGCCAGCCTGGGGCAGGAGACTTAGGGCTAAGGGCCACCCACCTGTCCCTAGCCACCTCCCCTTGGCCCTGGGCAGGGCTCCCTCTGCAGGGACCTGGGGGTGAAGGAGCGAACCTGTTCCCTGGCTCATCTGTGAAGAGGGCAGCAGTGCCCTGGCGGTGGTGTTAGGTACACAGCCTATAATCAGCGTTCCGGGGCCTGGCCCCTCCCCAGGGGTGCAGATTGCCCTTTGCCTCGGCTCAGAATCCAGGGGTCTCCCCAGTACAGAGGGACAGGGAAGACCAGGGGGAGAAGTGGGCGGGACTGGAAAACCCAGGTAGAGGCTGGGTGGTGGTAGCTGTGCCCCTCTGGGCCAGAGCAGTGGGCTGGTGGGTGGCCAGGCCTAGTGCAGCCTGGGGGATGTGCCTAGGGAGGCCGGACAGCTTCACTAAAGCTATCTGGGTGTGGAGGGAGGGCTCCTTTCTCAGCAGGGTGGGGAATGGCACCATGGCGGAGGGGTCTCTGTGGGCAGGGCTAGGTTTAGGTCCTGAGGTTTCTAGTGGTGGGGGTTGGAGGGAGGGCAGTTGCAGCCAGCCTTGGAGTGCTCTGGTGGCCTTGGGGAAGGGTCTGCCAAGCACAGAGTCGCAACTGGAGGCAGAGGGGACACCAGGGGACTCTGGGAGTGTGTTGTATGCTCTGCAGGCCTAGCTGCCCCACGGTGGCCACCCCGGGTGGGCGGCCCTGGAGTGGACAGCTGTGGGTGTAGTGTCAGCATGCGTGCTGCCAGGGGCGGCATGCACCCCCATATTCTGTCCGTGGTCTGGCCCTGTGTCTGCCCTGCATGCTCGTTCTTCCTAGAATGCCCTCCTGGTGGCATGCTGCATCCGTCCTCCCATTTTGGGGACAGACCGTGTCCCCAGGTGCAGTTGGCAGTCCAGGGCCCTTGTGAACCTCGGTATTCCTGTCTATGTTATACTAGCTCTGCAGTCTGAAAACCAGCTGGGATGCAGCAGGCATGCTCCCAGACTGGTCATTCCTAGGTGGACCCCCAGCTGTTACGTGTGCGCACGTGGGGACCCTGCTGAGCCTGGACCATGACGATTGAGTGCACGGCATGAGGCTATTACCCACGTCTGCCCTCTGGTTGTGGGCTGGGCCTCCTGACACCCCTCTCACTCTGTGCCCCCCAGAAATGCCCTGTCTCCCTAGGGCCTGCTTATGTGTGTTTAAGGGCTGCGGGCTGTCTGGCGTTGGGCAGGTGGATGGACAGATGGATGTGCGTGCTCCCCATCGCAGCTGTTGGGTGCCACCTGTCAGAGTTGGCATGCTGCCAGCCCAGAGGCAGGGGCATTCTGCAGCCCAGGCCTGGCCTACCTCCCCTTTCCTACCCCTCGAGGACCCCAGGGAGGAGGCCCACTCTCTGCTTGCTCCCCCCGACCCCCCACAATGCCTCAGAGCTGGTGTGTCCCCTGGATGTGACATCCATGCCTCAGTCCACACCCTCATCCCTTACAGGGGAGGAGCATGCAAGCCTGGCCAGGTGGAGGTCAGGACTGGCCCCATGTGGCCCTGGATGGTCAGAGTGGAAGAGGCTGGGGCCCCTCAAATGTCTCTGTTCAGCAGACCCCTCAAGAGTGTCCCTTGTCAAGGACCCAGGGGCAGGTGTTCCCCAGTGAGAGAGACCAGGCTACGGTGTTGGGGGAGGGTCTGTAGGCCTACAATTCAGAGATATGGTCAGGCTTGGGCTTTTGGGTGCTATTGGAAGCATCTTCAGGGATGGGGGCAGGGGAGCGCCAGGCCTTGGGTAGAAACCCGGAGTCCTAATTCTGGTCATTTAGATTAAGGTAGTCAGTCTAAGCTCTGGGCCTCCACTGGGGCCCTGCCCTTCTCTCCTGTTTCCTGCTCCCTGGCTGCTCTCCAGACTGGCCTTGCCAGGCCCGTGTGACTGGTTGCTGGGGTTTGGTGATTCCTGTGGGGACTGGCTACCTTGTGTCCCCTGTTTGGCACACTAGCTCGGTCCTCATTTAATCCTCAAAAAAGCTTTGGTGTGGAGAGGGCTGACTGTCATTCCCATTTGACAGGTAGGGAAACTGAGGCTCAGAGAGGTTTCAGCACCCCACCAGGGTCAACAGCTGGGAGTATCTGAGCCAGGGCTTAGGCAGTGTGGGTCCAGAGACTGGACTCCTGGCTTCCCTGGCCCTCCCTTGTGGCTTATGTCTCTCCTGGGCCCAGCCGCCTCAAGGAGCTGACCTCCAGCTCCCATGAGCAGCTCTCTGAGCAGTACCTAATTGCAGGCCACCCACCCAAGCAGGGCAGGAGGTTTGTGGGAGTAGGCTGGATCAGGTTGGGGTCCTGTCCATTTTCCACCAGCAGGGGCTCTGGTACCTTCCTCCCAGAAGCTGGGCTGAAGCCATTTGGGCAGCTACAGGCCCAACCCAGGTCCACTGCCCCCTTCCCAGCATTGGGCCCTGCTCTTCCTGGTCTGGTTGGACTTAAGCCTGCTTGCCTGGTTGGGAGGCAGCCGAGAGGATGTGCAGCTGAGCAGATGTCGGGGTGGGAGGTGGCTCTGGGCTCTCAGGAATGTGGCCCTCCCATCTCCTGCAGCCAGCCATCTCTGGGCCAGAGACACAGTGCCTCACCCTGGCTGGCTGCCCTTGCTCAGCCCCTATTGGAGCTGGTTTCAGCCAGGGGCTTTTACCTGCCCCACAGCCCACCTGTCAGTCATGCCCGCCCTGTTTTATCAGTCTGGGGGTGCAAACCAGGGGTACTGGGCTGAGCCCTGGCCTAGTCCCTGCCCCCAAGGTGTAGGTAAAAGGTGGGTTGGCCCCCCTGGTTATAGCCAGAGCAGGGAGGTGCCTGAGCAGGGCCAGCAACCATGGAAGCCTGCCCAGACCAGCTGAGCTGGGCAGATGCTGCCCCATGAGTCCCATCTCTGGAAGTCCCCTGGGTTTCTCTGTTAATTAAATACATTTGTTTGGTAAAAGCAACTAAAAATACTTGTAGCATTGCAAGCTGCAGAGAAGAGCTGGCTAATTAATGCCTGGTTTGTTTGGTATCTGAAATATGCCTTCCTCTTGGCGGGGGCGGGGGGGTGCCCCAACTGCAAGGTGGCCTGGGGCTTGGCCCCTCGCACTCATATAGCCTTGTCGCCTCGGAGGCTCCAGAGGTCTCACTTCTTAGCCTTGTCGTCTGCACTGGACCTCTCACAGTCCCTTCAGGCCCCTCTTTGGCCCCTTCCCTTGACATATCCCCTGCTCTGGGATTCCCAGCCTGTCACAGGGAAGGTGGTGCACTCTCAGGGGCACCTGCTGCCTTTGCATTGGGTATGGCTGTACAGCTTGGGCTGTTGCCTCTTGACTGATGAAGGGGCTAGGCTAGGACCAGTTTAACAGTATGCAATTTGTCTTGTGCAGTCTGATGGGGTTGAGGTGGAGGCTTCTGCCTTATTCTTTTAGGACTTTGGGGGATGGTTTGGGGAGGGGTTTGGGACCCTCACTTGAAGTGGGTGTGGGGCTGGGGCATAAAGACATTGGCATAGCTTCTCTCAGGCCCTCATTGCCACAGATCCTGGTGGACCTGGCCAACCCCAGCGGCCGGCTGGCCCTGGCCTACGAGAGTGTGGTGGCCCAAGAGGGCAGCCCTATCCTTCGAGACCTGGTCCTCAGTCCTGATCGCCAGTACCTCTACGCCATGACAGAAAAGCAGGTGGGTGCTACACTGCCAGATGCGTGTGGGTGGGCCTGCCCGAGGGAGCTACACACGATGCTGTGGGCCCACACTGTCCATGCTGCCTCTAGGTTCTCCTGAGCCAGGTATAGAATTCCCAGCCCCTCCCTGAATGACTTCATGCACATAGGAGCAAATATTCGAAAGCATTATCTGGGTATCGGTGTCAGGCACGGTTTGGGGCATGCATCTGGAGCTCTGAATTCTCAGATTGTGACCTGGCTCAGCACTGGCCTCATCTGCCTGGAGGGGACTTTGGGCAGCGTCTTGTGGCTGGCCTGGCCCAGCTCGTCAAGGCTATGTGCTTTGGTTCCTGGTCTGGCCTGCTCGCAGCCAGCCTTGTCCTTCTGGTATACCTGGTGAACCATGGTAGTTGGGGGGTGGCGAATTGGGAGGCAGATGGGAAAGGCAAGACCTCCCTTTCTTCTTAAGTCAGCTCTTGCTTCTTTTCTGCCCCTCTTCTGGCTATTGGGTTCTTCCACCTCCCTGGAGACCTCAGGGCCAAGCAGGCAAGGTCAGGGTGAGTGAGGCATAGCCTACCTCTGTGATTAGGATTCAGGTCAAGGAGCCTTGGCTCTTTCTGGAACCTCAGGAGTCCAGACAGATGGGAGCGTAACTCTGGCTCTTGGTTCTTCTCTGGGTGGGTTACCTGCACCCACTTGCTCCCTGGCTGTTGCCACCCTGGGCTTCCATGGGACTTACTCAGTCAAGGCCATGTCACCAAGGACTGACTTTTGAATAGACCTAGCTGGAAGAAGTCTCTAGATAGGGGTGCCCCAGGAGCGTGGGGTCAGAGAGGCACACGGTGGCGCTGAGATGGTGAGGCTGCTCGGGGTCCCTGGGACAGCCCTGGTAGGGGCCTGAAACAGTTTCCTCTCCCCAGGTGACGCGAGTGCCAGTGGAGAGCTGTGTGCAGTACACATCGTGTGAGCTGTGCCTGGGCTCTCGGGACCCCCACTGCGGCTGGTGTGTTCTGCATAGCATGTGAGTCTAGATCAGGGTGAGACGGGGACAGTAGGATTCTGACGCCCTGGCCTGGCTCTCTCTGCCCTAGAAGAGCCCCAGACAGCCTTACTGTGCACTCAGGTGGTCACAGCTTCCCTCCAAGCTTTTCTGGGTCTTCCCTGGGCAAGGTGCCCTGAGTTTGGCAGTTTCCTGTGAGCAGCTGACTGACAGCCAGCCCAATTACATACCAGTAAAGAAGGGGTACAGTGAAGTCGGTGGGCTTCCCCAGTGCAGGTGTCAGCTCTGCCGAGCAGGGCATAGGTGCTGGGTTGCTCCTTGGACCTCCCTGCCCATGCTAAGCCCAGCCTCCTGTGCCTGCAGCTGCTCCCGTCAGGATGCCTGTGAGCGGGCAGATGAGCCTCAGCGCTTTGCCTCAGATCTGCTGCAGTGTGTGCAGCTGACTGTGCAGCCTCGCAACGTCTCCGTCACCATGTCCCAGGTCCCGGTGAGTGTCACCACCCAGTGAGCAAGGGCTGCAGGATGGGTGGGGTGGTAGGACTCCATTCACCCACACCTTCTGCCCTGTGGGCGCTAGCTGGTGCTGCAGGCCTGGAATGTGCCCGACCTCTCAGCTGGTGTCAACTGCTCCTTTGAGGACTTCACCGAGTCTGAAAGCATCCTGGAGGACGGCCGCATCCACTGCTACTCCCCGTCCTCTGAGGAGGTGGCACCCATCACTCGTGGCCAGGGTAAGTGTACCGCAGCTGGGTCTGGGCAGTGCTCAAAGGGGCCTCCTGCTAGGGAGGTGGATCATTGTTGGGGACAGAGAATGGATGTCACATGGTGACTGAGGAGCATGGTAATGTAAGGAACAGATGCCAAATGGGAACAGTATAGATAGGAGGCAGGGACAAGTGCAAAGATGCTGGGGGCCCGCCTAGTATGCTCAGGGGTTCACAAGCTGGAGAAGCCGAGATGCGGCCAGGGGCTTTGCAGTTGGTGATTGGGCTGGTCGTTGGCAAGGTCATTTCCTGTTTAGAATTGCCCTACATGGGCATCCTGGGTTGAGGGATTTTGAGTGGCTCTGGTGACTTGAGTCTGTGCTACCCTACAGGAGACCAGCGGGTGGTGAAACTCTACCTGAAGTCTAAGGAGACGGGCAAGAAGTTTGCATCTGTGGACTTTGTCTTCTACAACTGCAGCGTACACCAGTCGTGAGTGTTTGAGGCCTCCTGCATGGGCAGGGTACGGTGCAGCATGGGCCAGTGGTCAGTGTGGGAGGCTAGGCCTGTTGTGAGAGCAGCTCTCTGGGAAGAGGATCCAGATGAGTCTGAGGCTGGGACAGTGGTCAGAGTAGGTGAGGTGGTGGGGAGAGACGTGCACCTGTTCACACCTTGAGAATCTTGCCCTTAATCTTGGTGTGAGGAGTGGCCTATGGGCACCAGAGCAAGGCAGGGAGCTTGGGGGTTGGGTGCTGCATCATCTGGATGGGAAATGGTATGCCATGGACGAGCTAAGCTATTCAGTGCCTGCTGTTCTGGGGCAGGTAGAAGTCTGGGTCCTCTCTAGCTCATGCTGCCCCAGGTATGGGTCGAGGGGTGGGGGTGGAGAGGCTGTGGCACAGAGAGCCAAGCTGGGAGCTCTCCCTGGTGCTTGTCTGCTGCCTTTCTTGGCCGTGAGCAGCAGGAAGAACAGAAGAGGCTGAGGACTGCCATGAGCTGGGACATGGGGCCCAGAGGGGCACTCTCGGCCCCTTCCCTGACCTGGAGGGTGCTGGCCTTGGAGGGTCAGCATGGGGTGTGGGAACAGTGGGGTTCAGTCTCAGCTGTGTCTGCCTTTGTTGATGTGGCCTGAGTGGTGGTGTTACCAGGGTATGACCTCTCTGTCTTGGGCAGGCTGGAATCTTTGGGGCTGGGGTCTGTACTCCAGAGCTGGAGGGATTGAGGGTCTCAGGAGAAGCCCAGTGGCTGGCAGGTCGGAGGCCCTCTAGAAAGCTGGTGGCATTTGCCTGGAGGTCAGGGGGCCGTGGAGGCTGTAGAGACAAGGTTCCAGTCATACGAAGCTGCAGGGGCCGGAGCACTGAAAGGGGCCAGGCTCTGGGGCTGCATCAGAATAAATGGGATAAGCTCCTGCCAGGCCGAGCCTTCAGGGTGATGCATGTCTCCCACAGCTCTGTGTAGCTCTGCAGCAGCTACTAGCCACCAAAATTTAAATCCAAGTTAAGACAAGATACAATTTAATATGTAGTTCTTCAGATGAACTAATACATTTCCAGTGGTAATTGTCATGTGTGTAATGTAGGCAGGGTTACCACAGTGGACAGTGTAGACTTGCCATCATCAGGAAGGCTCTGCGGGTTGGCTCTGGGCTAGGCTGTCAGGTGTTTGCAGGTCTGGGGAAGAGCAGCAAAGGAGGGAGGGGAGCACCTGGCAGTTCAGTGGGTAAGACCAGCTGACAGGGAAGGTCTCTAGGCAGGTGGAGGATCAGCCAGTGCAAAGCCGCTGGGGTGGCCCTGTGATCAGCCACTGGAGGAGCAGTAGGGAGGCGGTGTGCTCTGGGTCTGTGCGGTAATGGGGGAGCACGTGATGCTCATCCTCACTGTCCACCACTCTCCTTGCAGCTGTCTGTCATGTGTGAATGGCTCCTTCCCCTGCCATTGGTGCAAATACCGCCATGTATGTACACACAATGCCGCTGACTGTGCCTTCCTGGAGGGCCGCGTCAATGTGTCTGAGGTAAGGCCCCCTTGGGGTGATGCAGTATTTCAGAGGTATAGCAGAACCAGGTGTTGCCAGCAGGTGGGCCTGGGAGAGCCCCTGTGGATAGCCAGGATGCCAACCAAGAGATCTGTGAAGTTGGGGAAATCCTTCATGGCTGTCTTAGCCTGAGGCCAGCCAGTGACATTTGTTGCTGTGACCTTTAGGGGAGGCACAGAAGCCTCAGACCAGTGGGCCCCCCAGGGGGCGATGTGGGGAGGGGACTGTCCATGCAGGGCAATGGGAGCCTGGAGTGTGAGGTGTCTGGCTAGGTAGGCCCAGTGTCATGTGACCCATGAAACATGTCAGACTGACCTGCAGGGGATCTGGTCAGTTCCTGGAGCTATCTGAGGTTCTGCGTGGTAACGGGTAGTGATTAGGTTGTAATTATTTCCAAATAATTGGTAAGGTACTGACTTTATATACTTGGGTAAGGTACTGACTTTATTTACGAGTAGTAGGGCTGCTACTCCTGGAACTCGGGCTCTCAGAACCATAGTGGGCAGACCTGGAACCTGCCAGGCAGAGTGGGCAGGGGTCACCATGTCTAGCCTGCAGATGCAGAGCCAGAGCTTGAAACCAGGGTCCTTTGCAGTGACACAATGCCTGTTTGGACAGGCAAGAGGGTGTGAGTCCTGTTGGCTGCGGGGCACTTGGGAACTGTAGCTGGCTGGGAATTCTGTGGATAGTCTTGCGGCAGAGGAAATGCATGCACAGGGCCCCTGCCATGCTGTGGGCCCTTCCTCATAGGAGGAGCCTCCCCTGGTCGCCCCTCACCATCACCCTCTGGATCTCTGTCGCACATAATCAGACAAGATAGTAGTGGGGGGGCAGGCTTAGAGCGGACAGGGACCGAAGGCATCTGGGCGTAGCAGTGTCTGTGAGGGCAGCTGATGTGAAGGCCATAGGGGGTGGGCAGTGTGGACTTTCCTGGGAGTTTAGCCTGTGTGAGGGGCTGGGCAAATGTTTCCTTGGCGTGGGCAGGGGCCCTGGGGCAGCCGGAAGCTGGTGTGTCTGATCCCAGTGGGATTAGTGACCCTGGGGTCTAGGAGCCTCAGGGCTGTTGTGGGCCTTGATGGCCAGGGGAAGGTGAACAGCAAGTACAGAGCCCTCCTGAGGCATCTCCCCGTGCAGGGCTGAGCTGGGAACAGTGGTGGGTCCATGGAGGGTTATTGGGGGATGGATTTATTCCATAGGTACTCCTCTTAAACTGTAGTCCCAGGTTTTACGCTTATGTTTATAAAGAGTGTAATATATCCACAGACTTAACCAATCCCACTGTTTGGGAGAACTTGGGCTCTCAGCCCAGGCTTCCCCTTCCCATCTCTGGTTCAGGTTTGCCTCCTCTGGGGACATCCCTCACTCAGGAGCATGCTCAGTTAGCAGTATCTTGGTTCTCTACCCCATTGGAAGGAGTTCCCTCAAGGAAGAGCCCTGGCCCACTGTTCCACACTGTCTGTCTCCCAGCTCAGCCTTGTGTCAAGTAACTCATTGGGCCAGAAAGGAGTGTCAAAAGTCCTGAACCCTCTAAATGCCTGAGGTCCCCAAGTGCTGAGGCCCAGCGAGAGAGACTAGCCAGGGGTCACAGAGCCTGACAATGACACTGGGCTCCTGGTCAGCTGAGATAGTGTCTATGAAGAGTGGAGGTGTGAGATGGGGTGACAGTGAGAACAGTCCTGGTGGCCAGGATCAGCCAGGGCTGCTGTGGGGCCCAGGAAGGACGGCCAAGGTCTGGGGAAGCCCCAGGAAGATCCCTGGGCTTGGGGGCTGGGCTGGGGCACCCCTTCAAATGGCTAGGAAAGTACCGGCATAGGTGAGGGCCCCCGAGTGCAGGGCTGGTGGCCCCCCCATACATGTCACCATCATCTCTCTCCTTGGTGGAGATAGGGCACCCTGTAGACCCAGGGTAAGTGGTCACCCTGCCTGGCCATACCTTGCTGGCTTTGCTTCCCTAGTATCCCTTAAGGGCTCCAAAACCTCCACAGAGCCAGGATGGGGCCTGCACCATGTTGGGAGATATTGCAGGCCTTGGGGATTACGGCCTGTTTTCAGCATCTCTATTTAAAGCCCAGCTTGCTGGCCTGCCCCTGGGGCTGTCTCCTCCTGTGGCTGCTGCCACTGTGCTGCAAGGAATCTGGGCCCTTGCATCAGGTATTGTTGCAGAAATGCTGGCCCTTGGGGGCCCTGACTGTTTTTCTGCCTGGGTTTTTTTTTTGTTGTTTTTTTTTTCTGCCTGGCTATTTTTACATGCTGTTCAGGTCTGCAGCAGAGCTTACAGCCCCGGCACCCAACTCTTGGCTGTTTCTGTCTCAAGGGCCTTTTCAGCTGTGAGCCAGACGGGGCCCCTTGGTCGCTGAATGGTGGAGTCCTAGAACACTGGTCAGGGCACTCTGAGCCCAGAGGGCACAGGGGCAGCCCAGGGCACAGAATGTAGCCACACAGCTTGGTAAGTTTAGAAGCCAGGCCTCCTGACTCTGGTTGAACTGACTGTTTCTGAGGTCCTCAGTCTGCTGGTGTGTAAAGTGGGCACAGTGGTGCTTACTCTGGAGAAGCACAGTCTGGGCTGCAGTAGGATTACGCCAGGCTCACTGGTGCCTTCCTCTGCGCTCAGCTGAAGCCTTATCACTCCCAGGACTGCCCCCAGATCCTGCCCTCCACCCAGATCTATGTGCCAGTGGGTGTGGTGAAGCCCATCACCCTCACTGCCCGGAACCTGCCGCAGCCGCAGTCGGGCCAGCGCGGGTACGAGTGTCTCTTCCACATCCCGGGAAGCCCAGCCCGTGTCACTGCCCTGCGCTTCAACAGCTCCAGCCTGCAGTGCCAGAACTCCTCGGTAAGATTGTCTGGAGCTGGTGGGGGGCCTTTTGGGGACTCCTGCTGCTGAACTGGGCCGGCTGCACTTACAGTGCTAATATCCGGTTTCTGCTCCTGAGTGAAAGGGCAGGGCAGAGTCAGGTATTCAGAGGCACTTCGAGCTCCCCAGGTGAGTGCCACCCCCCTCGGGTGTGCCTGGGTGTGCAGCTTCCAAGAGTCACCCAGTGTTTGGAGGGAACACATCTCAGACATGGAAGTGGGCAATTGAGATGTGGTGGGATATGCAGACACGGCTGTGCATGGGATTTTCAGGAATGTGGGTGAGGAGGCCAGACTGAGGGTGTGTGCAAACACCCACGTGCTGTCACCCACTGCTTCTAGGAGGGCTAAGGCCAGGGCGATAGTGCCCAAGCACTCAGTTCCTTTTATATCCCCTGTGGCCGGACACAGGAACTGTTTGTAGTGGCCTGTGCATTTGTGCACTAGTAGGGGGCTGTTGTCCAAACGTGAAGAAAGCAGCCACCTTTGGAGCTTTGACTCTAATAGGATGACATTTTCAAAGCTTTTTATCAAGTCCAGTGAATTTAGTGACAGTAATATTTGCAGAGCCAAAACCCTCCCTGGTGGCTGGAAGGGAATGGTGGTCTCAAGAGGCCCCAGCTCTTTCCATGGTTGCTAGCAGGCCTTGGTCTTTTCATCTGCTTGGGAAGAATGTAGTCAGGAGAGCAGGGGGTTTCCCGTGGTGGGCGGGCCCTGTTGGTGGGTGGTGCCTCTGTGTTCTCTTCAAGGCTCCTGTTTGGCCCCCACCCCCTAGAATTCCAGGGGCAGGGCCTTGAGGGAGAGGTCTGGCTCCTGCCAGTGGTGATGGCCCTTCGGCCGACCTCACTTTCCTAGCAGAGGGGGCTGGGGGCTGGGGGTCACAGCAGGCTCCTAGGGGCAGGTCGCCCAGCTGCCTGGCCTGGAGTTCCGTGTGCTGTCCTGCCTGTCCTGTCCTTGCATTTCTGTTTCTTGCCGTATCACTGCGTTCTGCTGGCCGTTCCTTTCACCTGCATCTCTCCGCGGCTCCCTGGCCTCACCGTGCCCACCATCTCCTTCCTCTCTGTCTAAGGCCACCTGTTCGTCTGTGTGCTTATCTCTTCACCACTCCTGAGCCTCTGCCACCTCTTCCCCTGCATTCCTCAGCCCCTCTGCCTCCCCCTCTCACCAGGCCCACACTTATCTTCTCTGTGGCCATTTTTAAAGGGAAAAGGGAGTATCAGGGAATGTGATAGGATCCATTTCAATTCCTGCAGATAAAATAATGATGAATTAATGATGGATTGCTCTGGGATGGAGTGGAGGACTTCAGAAAGTGGGGCGCAGCTGGGAGTGCTGGGCCAGAGCTTCTGGGAGGGGCAGTGTCTCTGAGTCTGGGAGTGGTGGCAGCTGAGCCTCCCCTGACAGTGCTTTCTGCCAGCCTGTGCCCAGGGGGACGGGGCACACAGCTTGTACCTCAAGGCCGTCCCAGCATAGGGATTACTAAACTTGTTTGGCAGGCCTAGAAATGGAGGTTCACTGAGCATCTTTGACAGGTAACCAGAGGATGCAGCTGGGAAGTCCTGATTTCCTGGTTGGACTGACTACGGGGGAAGTACTGAGGTCAGCCTAGAGCACAGGCGGCAGACACAAGGTCTGCGGGCCAGATCTGGCCCTCCACCTTGTTTTATCTGTCCTGCCACCTTGTTTCTACCGGGGGTAGCGCCGAGCTCTACGTAACTGTTAAGGAGTAATTATATTTATATAGTCCTAGAATTACATTTGTTCCTTTGAAAACAATCACGAGGCTGATGTGGCCCCCCATAAAAATGAGTTTGACACCCCCTTCTAGAGGGTACGACTCTCGTGCTACTGGGGACAGAGGCTTGGCTGGAAAGCAGGGGCCATGACCATCAGGAAGGAAGACATTGGTTGGGGGTTCAGAGGTAGAGCTGGGTGTGGCAGGAGAGGCTTAGATGCCTGGGTTGCCTGACGGGCAGGTGTTTCTGTTGGGTATCCAGCTCCAGATTGGAAATGCCAGTCTGGGCAGTCAAAGCCCGCAGGCCCTGCCTTGCCAACCTCCCCCCAGCATCCAGTCCCAGGGGCGGCCAGGAGGGGCGCACAGGCCCTGACCTGCCCCTGGGGTTCCGCTCACTGCTCTGCATGTTGCCTGCAGTACTCTTATGAGGGCAATGACATCAGTGACCTGCCTGTGAACCTGTCGGTGGTGTGGAATGGCAACTTCATCATCGATAACCCTCAGAACATCCAGGGTGAGCCAGGTGGGGTGGCCCCCGGGGGCAGGGCTGTGACTGGGTAGAGCTGACCAGGTTTTTCCCTATAGCCCACCTCTACAAGTGCCCAGCCCTGCGGGAGAGCTGCGGCCTCTGTCTCAAAGCCGACCCTCGATTTGAGTGCGGCTGGTGCGTGGCCGAGCACCGCTGCTCCTTGCGCCCCCACTGTCCTGCTGACTCACCTGCCGCCTGGATGCACGCCCACCATGGCAGCAGCCGTTGTGCCGACCCCAAGATCTTCAAGGTAGGCGAGCCTCTCAGGCTACTGAGGGCAGTGAGAGCTCCGCTCGCCCCGCTGCCTCCCCTGAGCAGCCCCTCCTGGCCCGGGATGGCCCTGGCCGGCTTCGGCCTTCTAGCCTCTGTCTCCCCACAGCTCTCCCCGGAGACTGGCCCACGGCAAGGAGGCACGAGGCTCACGATCATGGGTGAGAACCTGGGCCTGCGCTTTGAGGATGTGCGGCTGGGCGTGCGTGTGGGCAAGGTGTTGTGCAGCCCTGTGGAGAGCGAGTACATCAGCGCCGAGCAGTGAGTACCGCCCAGGGTAGGTGGGGGCGTCACTGACACTCATGCTGGACCCCGCAGCCTGCTGAGACCCCTGACGCCCCACAGGATCGTCTGTGAGATTGGAGACGCCAGCACAGTGCGGGCCCATGACGCCCTGGTGGAGGTGTGCGTGCGGGACTGCTCCCCCCAGTTTCGGGCCCTGTCACCCAAACGCTTCACCTTTGTGGTAAGCCCCAACCCACCCAGCCCAGACCCCTCTCCTCCCATGAGGCCTCAGGGGGCTGTGAGGCCTGTCTTTGTGGGTGGGCTCCTTGTCCTCCCTTGGGCCCCCTCACGCAGCAACACCTCTGCTCCTGTTCTCTCCCTCCCCCCTCAGAGACTGGACTCCAGGTTCCCCTAGGCACTTTGGGCCCTGTCCGTGGGCTGTGTCTGAGAGCCCATGAGCACAGGGCCTGGGTAAGGCTGGGAATGCAAGCAGTCCCCTAGGCCAAGGGGTAGGCCTTTCCTGGAGCTCCAATAAGTTTCTTCTTATAGACTCCAACCTTCTACCGTGTGAGCCCTGCCCGGGGGCCTCTTTCAGGGGGCACGTGGATTGGCATCGAGGGAAGCCACCTAAATGCAGGCAGTGATGTGGCTGTGTCTGTTGGTGGCCGGCCTTGCTCCTTCTCCTGGTAAGGGATGTGGATGGGGTTGGGGTGAAGGGGTAGGCATGGTCCACCTTCTCTTGGTGGTGGTTGGTTCAGATGGCTGCATGTCCCCTCCTGTTGCCTGGGAAACAAGGAGAATGTGGAGAGCCTGGCCAGGGTGATCACTATGGAAACCAGTGGTGAGGAGGTTACCATGGAGACAGGTTACCTCAGAGTAGGAAGGGCAGGTGGGCAGACCTGGCAGGTGGTCAGACCTGGCAGGTGGTCAGGGCCTGGGCCCAAGGGGTAGGCACAACCACCCTGTCCTGACCCTGTCCTCAGTTTGGGGGATCCCTTTGGAATGTATTTTTTAAAAAAATTTTTAAGAGAGAAAAAAATGCTAACAAAAGCCCTGAGGCTTGAAGTGGATAATTTTAGATTAGGGATGATAATGGAACAGCCCTTTAAATATTTTCCTGTGGTAATTACCCGTTATCAGACTAATTATTGGTGTTTGCAGCCTTGCTGCGCTTGAGGGTCTGGCGGCTGTGGGGCCTCCCAGCTGTGCTGAAAGAGCTGAGGAGATGGGAACCCAGGTGTAGGCAGTGACTGGCTGGCTACCCAGTGGGGGTGACCCAGTTCCCCTACTCCGGCCAGCTCATGTTGCTTACTCATGGTTCAGGCGCAGGGTTAGCCCCAGTTTCACATCAGGGGAGGCGTGTGCACCACTGAGTGTAGCAAGAGTTGCGCTGAGGTTGGCACTCCAGCTCTCTTGGCACCAGAAGCTGCAGGCTAAATGGAGGAGCACCATAGCAGGTGGGACGGTCATCGTCTTGCAGGCTCTGTCTTGCTGCCCATCCCTGGGCTGCTGCAAGGGGAGGCCCCTTGAGCCCCCTTCCCATCCAACAGGTTTGTTTGTGGTGCCTGCTGGGCTGGGCTCTCGCAAGTTCAGGCATGGGCATGGCTGGGTCACCTGAAGAGTGAGTGGGGCAGTCAGGATTGCCCCTTGCCCTTCAACTGGTGGTTCAGTCAGGTAGTGCCTTGAATGCCAAGCAGGGCAGTTTGGAAGGAGAGGGCCAGGCTTGGGCCCAAGGTGGGCAGACACTCACCTGGCCTTTTGGAGGGGCTGATGGGAAAGCGGCTGTAACAGTCATCAGCCACCTGGGGGCAGGTTCTGGTGTGTCTCTGTTTTACGAATGGGCAGGAGAGACCTGGGGAGTAACTTGCCTACGTGCCTGTTTGCACTGGAGCCTAGACGTTTAGGCCACCTGGGAGGTGAGCTGCAGCTCCCATGTTCTCACTGTCCCACCTGGCCCCTTCAGGAGAAATTCCCGGGAGATCCGGTGTCTGACACCCCCCGGGCAGAGCCCTGGCAGTGCCCCCATCATCATCAACATCAACCGTGCTCAGCTTACCAACCCCGAGGTGAAGTACAACTATACCGAGGACCCCACCATCCTGAAGATTGACCCTGAGTGGAGCATCAACAGGTAGGGCTGCTGCAGCCCGTCCCTAGCCCCAGTGGTCCATGTGATGCTGCCAAGGATGGAACTCTTGCACTAGGTTCTCCTCTCCCTCCTTCCGTGTGGTCCTGCCAACAAATGTTCAGATTGTGTCGTGGAACCAGTTGAATTTCTGGTGGAGTTTCCTTACAGTGGTGGTCGTGGCTCAGAGCTGGGCAGGGAGTAGTCACATCCTGACTATGCTGCCCACTGGGTCTATCCCTGGGTGGGAGTAGAAACAGCAGAAGTTAAGATTTTGGTCACTCCTGTGCTCTATATGCAGCAACCTGGAAAATCATGTTAAGGAAAAGTCCCTCTAAACTCTGATGCTCTGCTCTTAAAAAAAAAACCCCAAAAAACAAAGATAAGGTGTCTGAGCCGGAGCTCTCAGGATGTTGGAACCTTGTCCACTCTGGATGTGGTTGCTGTAATCTGAGTTCCAGCGCTGAGAGATTTTGACCTGCTTATGTCTTTCGTGAAGCTAGGTGGTGTGTCTTGTTCCGCCTGTTTGTGCTGGGCTAGGGCAGAGAGCTTCACCCCGTGACCACTCGTTCCCTCGTCTTCTAGTGGAGGGACACTCCTGACAGTCACGGGCACCAACCTGGCCACTGTCCGAGAACCCCGCATCCGGGCCAAGTACGGAGGTGTCGAAAGGGAGAATGTGAGTCCTTGCTCTGCCCTCTCCCCATGCAGCTTTTGAGGTACCTCGGGCTGTGGTTGTACTTGGATGCTCCAGGGAAGGAAGCTGGCCCTGGCTTCTGGGTGTGCATGTGTACCTGCAGCCCCTCAGCCCTGCCGGGGCCCAGCTCCATTTGCAGAGCAGCCAGCCCAGCATCTCCTCGCCTGTGTCCCCAGAGCTGCCTGGTGTACAACGACACCACCATGGTGTGCCGGGCTCCGTCAGTGGACAACCCCTCCCGCACCCCACCCGAGCTGGGGGAGCGGCCTGAAGAGCTGGGCTTTATCATGGATGACGTCCGTGCCCTGCTTGTGCTCAACACGTCCTCATTCCTCTATTTCCCCGACCCTGTGCTGGAGCCGCTGAGCCCCACTGGCCTCCTGGAGCTGAAACCCAGCTCCCCACTCATCCTCAAGGTGGGCCTCAGTCAGTGGGCTAGGGTGTGGACGGGGGCAGCTGGGTGGGAGTGCAGGTGAGGCGGCAGGGCTGAGGATGCTCTCTGGCTCACCGCAACCCCCGTAGGGGCGGAATCTCCTGCCACCGGCGCCCGGCAACTTGAGGCTCAACTACACGGTGCTCATTGGCTCCACGCCCTGCACTCTCACAGTGTCAGAAACGCAGCTGCTCTGCGAGTCACCCAACCTCACAGGGCAACACAAGGTCACGGTACGTTCATGGCCAGGCCATTTGTGCCTCAGCCCTGGCTGTGGTCTACTGGGTCCCTCCTGCCTTTGACCTACTGACCCAGTCCCACCCAGGGCCACCCCACCTCTTTGAGCCTCAGGCTGGCCTCCTGCCCAGAGAGAGCCCAGCCCTAGTGCAAGCCCCAACTTCGCCCTCACCCAGTCCTGGTGCCCACTGGAGGTCCTGGTACCTACCCTGGGCCCCCTGTGTTCCCATCCCCACTGAATAGTCCTGGCCAGGGACAGATGCTGCAGGGATCTTGAGATTGTGGGGCCAGGAGACTCTGAGTAGGCATGTCACCTTCTGAGCAGCCTGCATCCCCATCCTCAGGTTCGGGCTGGCGGCTTCGAGTTCTCGCCGGGCATGCTGCAGGTGTACTCAGACAGCCTGCTGACCCTGCCTGCCATTGTGGGCATTGGTGGAGGCGGGGGCCTCCTGCTGCTGGTCATCGTGGTCGTGCTCATCGCTTATAAGCGCAAGTCACGAGATGCTGACCGCACCCTCAAGCGGCTGCAGCTCCAGATGGACAACCTGGAGTCCCGCGTGGCCCTTGAATGCAAGGAAGGTCTGTTGGGGCTGTGGGCACAGGGAGCGTGGCGGGTGGATTCCAGGGTTACAGGGCTCATAGAGGGTGCTGCTACCTCTGAGCCAGGGCCTAGCCTGCCTTCCAACTTTACACAGTTTACAACATTTCTGATGGCCCCACTATGCCAAGCTTGATCCCAGGGAGGAGGCAGGGTCGACTGGGGACTGGGGCCATGAAGCAGGTATGGCTTCTGTGGGGTGCTGCTTACAACACAGGCTCCTTAGCTAGAGAGCCCACGTCTGAGCCCCAGCTTGGCTGTAGGACCTTAGATGGACATGTAACCATCTTGTGTGTTGGTTCCTTATCTGTAGGATGGGCGTAGTACTGATTCCCACTTCACTGGGTGCTGTGTGTGTCCAGATAGCCTGTGCAGAGCCTGCAGGGCAGTGCAGCGTGCATACTAGTGCTGATGTGGTGGTGGCTTCGTGCATGTGGTCAAGAGGAGCGGGGCCTTTTCTTTATCCCTCGGCAATGTGGACCCAGACCTGAACTGGCCTTTGCCCCTGAGGACCCAGACCTGAACCTGGCCTTTTCCCAGGGAGTCATAGCTACAGTCCGTCCTTTTAAGACGGGGTGTGTGTATGTTAAGACCCTGGGGTGTGAGTGGCACAAATCAGCTCTGACTGGCTCCTGCAGGGAAAGCGAAGGGTATGCTGGCGTCAGGAATGTAAGGCTGTCAGGAGTCCCTTGTCTCAGGGCTCTTCTCTCCCTGGGGTGACAGGATGGCCACAGTGGCGCGTTCAGCTTCCCAACACTGTGCCCAACTCTGGCCAATTCTTGTTGTCATATCTGGTCACATGCCCCCCAAGTCTGTGTCCTTGAAGACCCTGACAGAAAGTGAGTGGACCCCAAGAGCAGGTGAAGGTGGTCCAGAGAATGGGGTCGGTTCTGGCAGGCAGAGGCTGTAGACATCAAAAATGGGTGACAGTTGGGCTAGGGGGTCAGCAAGCTGGAACAGAGGGCGTCCCCAGGGGCTGCCCCTCTCTGTCTGATGTGTCACAGGAAGGTCAGTGTGCCCAAGGACCTGGCTCATCGCTGGCAGAACTAAGGTCACTGCTGCTGGTGCATGGGACTGAGCACTGGCAGCAGGAAGGTGTGCGCTGGGGCTGAGGGCTGCACAGTGGCCACTGGAGCGTCGGGTCCATCTCCCATGCATGTGCCTCTGGGCTCAAGGCAGCGGACGGCAGCCTTGGCCCACAATGGCTGGCTTCCCTGGCTGAATGTGAGATGGTGTGGCAGGGCTGGGTCCCCAGCAACAGTGCAGCCTGGGGCATCCTCCACCCACTCATGGTCCTGGGCTGTGTGTGCATCTTTGAGCTTCACCTGAGAAGTCTGGGCCTGTTAGAAGGGGTGAACAGAGCAGCACTGTTGATAATCATCAGTTATGATATGTTTATGAGGTGCTAGGTGCGATCTTGAGCATTTTGCAGATAGAGATTAGTGAATGCTCACAATTCTAGAAGGCAGAGGCTAGCAGTATTCCCATTTTTGAATGAGGAAAGGAGGCTAAGTGGCAAGTTGGGTTTTGAACCACGGCGTGTGGGCCTTGGGGCCTTAATGAGCCTGGCAACAGGTTGTTATCTCCAATGGGACAAGAGTATCAGTTTGCTGAGTACCCTGCCTGTCCTGGGAGCCCCCTCACTCCCGCACATACCTGCCTGCCCACTGGGCAGTCCTGATGGGACGCAGGCAGGTGTGCAGCGACCGGAGGGGAGTTCTACAGGCAGGACCCTTCACTGGGACAAGGATGGCTGTCCACTGAGGTGGGAGTGCGCAAAGCCTTGATCTGTAGACACATTTAGGTGCAGCAGCTGGCAGGCACTCCAGCGCAGCCAGGTAGAAATAGTCAGACACCCGGCAGCTGTGCTGAAGAGATGAAGATCTGGCTCTCAGTTAAACCTATCAGCCATTGCCTGGAGCCCACCAGGTGCTTGTCTCCTGATCACAGAGCTCATCCCTTGGGGCTGCTGCAGTGTCAATATCTCACACTTCCAGAATGTTTCTGTCAGGGCCTGCCCCTGCCTGCTTTGTTTCTGAAAGAGGTAGAGCCTCCTGGAGTGAGTGGGCAGTGCAGAGGGCTTGCTGGCCTGAGTCATGCACTGGGTGGTTATCAGTGTGGAGGGCTGGGAAGCTTGGGGACAGCCCGCAGCCCCTGGGTCCTGGCACCTCTGCCACCCGTCATCTCCCTCAGCTGGACTTGCCCCTCTCTTCCCCGGTGGCTGGGTCCAGGGGAGCCAGGCAGGCAGCGGGCAACCCCCTCAGGTGGTGGGAGAACTGGCACCCATAGTTACTCTGCCCCCAAATGCCACTGTGAGGTCTGGGGGCCCCTTACAGCCTGGACCTTGTCCCAGACCCTCTCTACTCTTTCTCGTCTGGCTAATCCCGTGACAACTCAGAGAAACAGAAGGGTTTTATCCCTGTGTTAGGACTAGGAAAACTGAGGCACAGGTGGGTGTAGTAGTTTCCTAAGATCACCCAGCCAGCAAGCAGCAGAGCCAGTGTTTGAGCCTGGCCCAGAGATGGGGGGAGGCCTGGGGGCCAGTGGGGCACCTGTCTTGATACCTGGTCTGGCTGCAGCTTTTGCAGAGCTGCAGACAGACATCCATGAGCTGACCAACGACCTGGATGGTGCTGGCATCCCCTTCCTCGACTACAGGACATACGCCATGCGGGTGCTCTTCCCAGGAATTGAGGACCACCCGGTGCTCAAGGAAATGGAGGTGGGCTGTTGTCTGGGGTGCATCTAGCACTTGCCTGAGGGGCTCTGTAGGTGTTGGGGGAAGTTGAAGGGTCTGAGGGATGGCATGAGACTGCAGGGAGGGGAGCTGGGAAGCAAGGAGGAAGGGCTGGCAGGAGCCTGGGGAGAGCATACCCCAGCAAACCCAGCAGTTGGGCTCCTTGGCACTGCCTTTGTTTTTTGGGGTCCTATAGTCCATCTCATACACCCTATAGCTCACCTGCCCTATGTCCTTGGTGGTTCTGAATGCCAGCCTATGTATGCTGGGAGGTGCAAGTGCCCAGCTGGAATTCTTGCGGCTGTTTGGGGTGGGAACACGTGGCTGAGGCAGCATGGAGGCCTTCAGAGAGCAGGGCTTTTCTCTGAAGATGTTGGTAGAACCGAGGCTCTTGGCACAACACATCTTCTAAGGGCTTCCCACAGCAGGTTAGGAGCCCGTTTCCTAGTTAGGAATAGCCAGGGCTCTGCAGATTGGCTCTGTCATGCTCTCTGTCCAAAGGCATCCCATTTGCACACCTCGCATGTTGGAAGACCTTACTCACCCTGTGCAGTTCCGTTGGTGGGATGTTTCCTCTTAAACTGAACCTGAAAGGGCTTTAGTATCACTCTGGCATGGGCCCATGGCATTCCCTGGGATTGCTGCCACCTTGGGAGCTCCATGTCTTCCTTTTATTGGGTCTTCCTCTTTTTGAGCTGGGAGCCAGGTGTTATTGGTGGCCTCTGGCACAGCCTGGTAAGGAACCTCTTGTCTGGCAAGCCTTGGTACAGATGAGAGAGAGAGCAGGGGCCCTGGGGCCAGCGATGCCTACATTCCACCTCTTTTTCCCACCCCTGTGCCATGTGTCCCCAAATAAGCCTCTTCTTCCACTGGACTTCAGGCGTCTGCCTTGCAGTGGGGAGGATGGGGAGTGTTGCTGGTTGTGCCAGGAGCAGAACAAAACCGTAGACGTGCACTTCTGGTGCCCAGCAGATGGGGTGTTGTACTGGGCTCCCTCTGAACTGCTAGGGCCGGGCTACAGGAAGTGCTGGTCCCAGGGCCGGGCTGCAGAGAGGGTGGCAGGAGCAGGCCCTCACTCTGCACCCCTCACTGATGCGAGCATGCTCGGGTCTCTGCCTGGACTGGGCTTCTCAGGCAGCTGCCAGGCTATATCCATTTTGCTGAGAACAGTTGAGGCCTGGACACCTGTCAGGGTGATGTCACCTACCTCTGAGACCTGCTTTCTGGCCCTGCCTTTCCTCCATATACCTGGTTTGCACAGCCCCTCCTCCCGAAGGCCTTCCCTGCCTCTCCCCACCGTCACGGAACTGCGTTCTCTGTTCACGGAGCAGGCTCCCGTCCTCCCCAGGTGCAGGCCAATGTGGAGAAATCACTGACATTGTTTGGCCAGCTGTTGACAAAGAAACACTTCCTGCTGACCTTTATCCGCACGCTGGAGGCCCAGCGCAGCTTCTCCATGCGTGACCGTGGGAACGTGGCCTCACTCATCATGACGGCTCTGCAGGGCGAGATGGAGTACGCCACCGGCGTGCTCAAGCAGCTGCTGTCTGACCTCATCGAGAAGAACCTGGAGAGCAAGAACCACCCCAAGCTTCTGCTGCGGCGGTGAGCCCACACCTCTCTCCGACAGACACCGGAGGCCCCGCTGAGTACTCGCCCCAGGGACTGTGCTGTTGTGGTTCTGGAGAAGCGTCAGCTCCCTCCAGGTGTTGGTAGTGGGGCCCAGGTGTGCCGAGCATGGGGCTCCGCTCTGGAGCTGTCAGTGCCGGGCCCACTCTGGGGCTGAGAGGGGGTCTCCCCGAGCTGTCATGGGTGCCATTCAATGTCTGACCTTCAGTGTTGCAGGAAGGAGAGGATAGTAGGGGTGGGCATGTTGTGTGGGCCTGGTGGTGGGAGTTATGTCACCCCTGCCTGTATCTGTTTCCAGGACCGAGTCAGTGGCAGAGAAGATGCTGACCAATTGGTTCACCTTCCTTTTGTACAAATTTCTCAAGGTAGGTGGGCTGGGGAGGAGAGAACATCAAGAGAGTGTTGGGTACATTTTGATGGGTGTGAGAAAAAAAGGAGACCAGAGATGAGCAGTCTCAGCCCAGAGTGGCTCAGAGGGAGCCGGGGCCTCAGCATGGACTCTCGCAGAACGTGCATCCATTGGCCCCTCTCCTGACTCTCCATGAGGCTGTCCAGGTCTCACCCAGCTGTGGACTCAGGAGTGGACACCCCAGCTCTGGGGCAAACTGTCTTGGGCCCCACAGCCATCGTGTGGCTGAGCTAGAGTTGGATATAGGCCTAGGTCTCTGCATTGTACTTGTGTCCTGGACTTAAGGATGAAGGGGGAAACCCTGGTGGGAGCCTCCGTGTGTCTCGCACCCAGCATTGGGCCAGACGGCAGAGATGTCTGGGGGCTCCTGTTGACTCTTGTCATGGGGAAGGGTTGTGCATACAAGCCCCTGCTCAGGCTGAGGAAGGTCCCCCATCCTAGAAGACAGGTCCTAACCTGTGGCTGTCCTCAGAATGGGGAGGAGGCCAGAGGGTGCAAACTGTAGCCTTGGGCTAGACATGGGTCCAGATGGATCCTTTTTGGGCTGCACTTAGAAAGTAAGAGATCATTCTGGAGATACCTGGTTTCCCTTGAAATCTGAAGGCTTGGCAGATGTTCTGAGGTGGGGCGGTGAGGCCCCCAGGCCAAGTGCAGGTTATATGTTCACACATGCTTCCGCCTCATTTCTCTGACCTCCGCAGATGCTCTGTGGATGGACAGTGTGATGGGCAGTGGAGCCCAGTGGCCTGCACATCTCCATGTTTGCTTCTTAGCCGTGGACCTCCATTCCCTGTGTGCTTACTGAATCGGGGACACCCAAGGGGGCCTTCAGCCCTCCACGCAGAGTGGCTCAGAGATGCCCAGAGCAGATTCCTGCCTGGCCGGGGAGAGAGAATGGGAATCAGGACGTGTGAAAAAGGGGTGGATGTCAAGGAGGTGGGTGAGGTTTAAGCAAGGAAGGAAGAGGAGGAGTTAGCAAGGCAGAGGGAGTGACAGCTTTGAGGTGGGTGTGAGGTATGGTTATGGGGCAAGGGAGACAGGCTGGGACTGGGGTTCTTTTTATGTTGAATTGGCAGCCAGTAACACAAAGTTGTGCATTTCCTGTGAAATGCTGTGGGGCTGTATGGTGAATTTACATCCTCATTAAGTTGCATTCTGGAAGCCATGAGAAGCAAGGTTTAGAGAACATGAACCACTGGGTCTGAGCTGTCTTAGCTGCATTGACCCCTGTCTGTTCCCAGGTCTCCCTAGGCAGAGAAAGGGGTCTCAGCTTGACAAGCCCAGTCTGAGCACCTGGATTAGGTGTGTGTTCTGTGTAATGCTGCGTGGAGGGTCAGGCTGCAGGAAGTGGGGCAAGTGGGCTGGCAGAGGATGTTGGAAGCAGAATGGCTGAGTGGGCTCTGTTGTCAGGGAGCTGTGGGCTTGAGTCAGGGCCACTTTATGGAGGATTGGGTGAGGTAGTGGATGGAGGGAGAGGGAGGCCCAGACTGGCCAAGCAGGAAGCAGGGCTCTAGGGAGGGGGAAGACAGAGTGTTGAGATCCCTGGGCCAAGCTGACCAACCCACCCACGTTTTCCCCAGTGGGGTTCCATGGAAGGAGCTGAGTAGGGCCAGGGTGTGCTTCAGTCTGCTCGGAACATTCCTTTACTCCCAAGTCATGTTTCCCCTCACAATATGGATGAGGAGACATGCTGGACAGGAGGAACTGGCCCAGGGTCATTTGGTGGAGGTGGCCATGCTGACATTGCCCACGCTCACTGCAGGAGGGGTGCCTGAAGCTGGCCCAGACTGCTTCTGGCCACTGACTTCTTTGTGCCACAGACTGTTCTGGTTTTTTCAAGGTACACAGTTAGCACCTTGTATCTGTGGGTTCTACATACACTGATTCAACCAACCCAAAAATATTGAGGGGAAAAGATGTTACCTTTTCTATGCTTGTTACTGTGTCGTTAGACCTATGATAGCTGTGTCAGTGCTAAACAGTTACAGACTTTTTTCCTCATCATTATCCTCTAAACTGTCCAGTAAGTCAACTATTTATACAATGTTTCCATTGTATTAGGTATTATAAGTAATCTAAAGATAATCAAAAGTAAATGGGAGGATGTCTGTAGGTTATATGCAGATACTGTGCCTTTTTATATAAGGGACTTGCGCATCTGTGGAGTTTGCCGTGGGGGAGGTCCTGGGGCCAGGCGCTGCGGGTGCTGAGAGGCAGCCGCGCTGCGGTGGTTCTCTTTCGGTTCCGCCGAGGTCTGCCTGACGTGTCGCTGTGCTGGTTGAAAGCGTACAGCATGACGGTTCAATTCACATGTTTTATGAAGTGATTACAACAGGTTTAGTTAACTTTCACCATCTCATACAAATACAAACAGAAAATTCTTGTGATAACACAATTTTTTTTCCATCGGTTCATGTTTTGACTAGATTTTTTAGAGAAGTTTTAGTTTCACAGCAAAATTGAGAAGTTACAGAGATTTCCCATATATTTCATTCCCTCTAACAGCCTCCTCATTATTACATCCTTCACCAGAGCGGTGCATTGGTTTCGATCAATGAACCTGTGCTCACATGGTGTCATCCCCCAAAGTCCATACTTTATGCGAGAGTTCACTCTTGGTGCCATGCATTTTATGGGTTTGGACAAATGATAGCGACATGTGTCCACCATTACAGTATCAGAGAGTAGTTTCACTGCCCTGAGATCCCTGTGCTCTACGTGTTCACCTGGCAACCACTGATATTTCACTGTCTCCACAGTTTTGTCCTTTCCAGAATGTCCTGTAGTTGGAATCGCACAGCATACAGCCTTGTCAGGCTGTCTTCTTTCACTTAGTAATGTGCATTTCAGGTACCTCCATGTCTTTTCATGGCTTGGTAACTAATTTTTTTTAGTGTTGTGCAAAATTTTTTTGAACAGACCAAATCTTTGCTGTCTTTAAAAACAAACAAACAAAACTTTAACTAGAAAAGTAACCCATACTCAGTGTAGCATACCTAAATGTCACAGAAGTGAGCAGTAAGGACAAAGGCCCCTGCGAGCTCGGAAGCTAACAGCCATCAGTGTTTTGATGTGTGCCCTCTCAGGTTGGTTTCTTAACAAGCAATAGAGTATGGTTTTTATATTAAGAATAAATCCTAGTGTTGTACATTGTCTTCATTATAGGATTTTTCTCTCTTGTAGCACCATGCGTTTTGTACTGTGTTTCTCCTGCTCCTGGCAAAGGTGTTGTGGCCATCTGTGCAAGTCTGGACACAGGCGGCTGTCTCGTTCTTGTTAGCGGTTGCATAATGTTCCCTAGTGTGGGTGTCACGCGTTTTATTAACTGTTGTGCTGCTGATAGGTATTAAGAGAGCTTGAATTTTCCCTCTCCATTACTGGCACTGCCGCCAGCATGCTGGTCCAGTGATCTTTGCTTGCTGTGTCAACACTTAAGTGATTGTAAGTGAACAGGCATGTTCATTTTTTATTGGAGTATACGCTGCCAAGTTGTCCTGCAAAAAAAGGTTGCACCGATTCAGTGTTTGAGGATCTTACCCAGACCTTGGATAACACCTGCTTTATCAGCTTTTTTCATCTTTGCCAACTTGTTGGTGCAGTTGCCATTTCTTTAACAAGTTGGGCATCTTTTTGTTTGATTGGCTACTTTTAATTTTTTTCTTTGAATGTCTTTTTTTATCCTTTATCTGCTTTTTTAGGGTTATGTCTTTCAGTAGTTGTAGTTGGTTTTTTTTTAATATAAACTTTCCATTTTTAATACTTCCTTGTGCTGTGCATAGAAATGCGTTTTATTTGTGTACAGCATGAAGTAGGGATTTCACTTGATTCTTCCCCTCCCCCAAGTGGAGAATCACTTGTTCCAACATCATTTTTAGAATGGCCCGTATTTGTATTATCTTTTTATTTGAAAATCCATTGGCAATTTCTACATGTTCAGAGCTGGGGCTGGGAGGCATCTGAGGGCATCCTTTTTCTAGAGAGGGTGAGACTGACTGAGGTCCTTGGGTCCTGGGCCCTCCTGTCTCCTGATCTTTAGTTCTTTGATTGTGCTCTGCCCCATCTGGGCAGGTATTGCAGGAGTGGTTGGAGCCAGCAGGAGGGGCCTGCTGGCTGGGCCGGGAATAAAAAGCCCCTTCACCTTACACCTTCTCTTGTGGGGACACTTGACATTTAAGGACTAGGTACTTTAGTGGTAGATGGATCTGGGTTAGAATCCTGGCTTCTGCTTATTCACTGTGTAACCCTGGGCCAATAACCTCTTTCTTCTGACTTTCAGAGATGCCCCTTTCTCCTCAGCAGGGTGCAGGCAGAGGAGCCTTTGGGCAGGCACTTGGTCTTGTCCAGATGGGGTTTGTAGGAAGAGAGGCAGCTATTGATGGCACTGCATCCTAGTCTGCACTCATTCTTGCCTTCTTCTTGGCTAACTTAAGGAAGTGAAGTTTGCAAATCAAACAATTTCAGAAACAGGCATGTTTTTGTAGAGTCTTGGGCTATTTCTTTAATTATTGCAGATGCTAACAAAACCAGAGCATTTGGTTATGGGGCAGAGCTG
Source organism: Micronycteris hirsuta (assembly GCA_004026765.1). Classification (NCBI taxonomy): domain Eukaryota; kingdom Metazoa; phylum Chordata; class Mammalia; order Chiroptera; family Phyllostomidae; genus Micronycteris; species Micronycteris hirsuta. The sequence continues at coordinate 31,265 of PVJI01016009.1, forward strand.
CTATTTATGTGACAGAGGGGGTGGGGGAGGCCAGTGTGCTCCCTTCTTGGGGTACACTCCTGAACTCCGTCAGGCAGCCAAGGCAACAAAGGTGCCTTGCCCACACTCCAGTGGGGCCTCACTTGTGTAGAGGACAGAGCAAATTTAGCCCCTCAAGGTGTGGCGCCTGCCGTTGGGGCAGCCCTGGGGCCAATGAGACTGGCAAGCTCTGACATTAGCTTTCTTCACTTTGCTGTAAGGACATGAACCTCTCCCTTTAGCCCTTTTCACTCATGGCAGTTGTTCTCCAGCAGTGTCTGGAGCCCCGTGCATGTGCAGGCTCCGTGCTGGGCATCGCAGTAAAATGTAGGTGAGCCAGCTGTACGCTGACCCTCAGGCAGCTTCCACTCCAGCTGGGAGAAGGCATAAGAGAGAGTAGTAGAAGCTGGGCATTATAGCAGGACCGTGGTGGCAGTGAGGGCCAGCAGCTTTGACCCGGTGGTAAGGGAGAGCCTTTCTGAAAGGGGAAATTGGGCAGCGTCCAGGAGGGCCAGTGGAGGCCTGGGGAAGAGATTTCTGGCTGTAGTGACAGCAGGTGCCAAGGCCCTGAGGTGGGGCACTCGGTGGTTGGAGGAGCTTCCGGGTCTGTGGTATGGGGAGCTTGAGGGCGATGGTCGGGGACAGGGCCAGGGTAGACCTTCACATAGTGCCCAGAGGCCCCCCACAGGGCCTTGGTTCCGGCCTCCTGTGCCCCTCAGTGCCGGTGAACTGCCCTGGGTCAGTGTGTCTGTACCTCTCAAATAGCGGAGGGGCTAGCCCTCTGCCTGCAGGTATGGGGGGTTCCCAGCCAGGTGGGCCCCCTGACAACCAGCATGGGCACAGCGTCTGCCCATGCCATGGTCCAGTGCTGGTACCTCAGCAGGCTTCAGTCAGTGGGGTGCTAGGGCATTGGCTGTGGACTGGTGCTGTAGACACGCTGAGATCTGAGCTGGGGAGACTTTAGGGCTTTAGCCTTCCTTGGCATAAAGCCTGACTGGCCACATCGTGTTCTTCTCTGATACACTCCTGGCACTCCCTGCTCAGGTCGCGTTGGGATTTTCACATCGACTTTCATTGGGGCAGTGGGTCTGTTGTTTAACTTATTCTCTGGCAGAGTCTTTGTAGGGTTCTGAAATCAGGGTTCTACTTGCCTTCTTACAAAAATGTGGAGCTGTTGCTCGTTTCTCCGGTGGGAACAGGGCAGAGGCCCTGGAAGGGTCACGGAGAGGGGGCAGGGGCGGACGGCGCTGAGGCGCTGGCTGCGGCCTGACGGGCTGCTCGCCCCCGCCGCAGGAGTGCGCGGGGGAGCCTCTGTTCATGCTGTACTGCGCCATCAAGCAGCAGATGGAGAAGGGCCCCATCGACGCCATCACGGGCGAGGCGCGCTACTCCCTGAGCGAGGACAAGCTGATCCGGCAGCAGATAGACTACAAGATGCTGGTGAGCACAGGCCCAGCATCCTGCCCTGTCCCCCACCCGTACTTTCCCATGGGACTGCTCCCTAAGAGGTGGGCGCTGATGCTGCGCCCCTCCTTGTACTCAGACCCTGAACTGTGTGAACCCTGAGAACGAGAATGCACCCGAGGTGCCTGTGAAGGGACTAAACTGTGACACAGTGACGCAGGTCAAGGAGAAGCTGCTGGATGCTGTGTACAAGGGCGTGCCCTACTCCCAGCGGCCCAAGGCCGGGGACATGGACCTGGGTGAGTGCGTCAGAGAGGAGCTCTCATGCTGATGTGGCTGTGCTGGAGTTCTGGGCAGTGGGCCTGCCAAGGTGTGCAGCTCAAGGAGAGGGGCGATGCTATGGTGTGTATTACCATAGCTGGAGAGGTCCAAGCAGGGCCTCCTGTTTCAGGCCAGGCACTGGGTGCTGGTGGAGGGTGCTGGAGGCCATGACAGGGGGCTGTTGAGGGCACGAGAGGAGGGATGTCATCTCGGGTGGGCTCTGGATGTGGGTGGGTCAGGGTGGAGGCAGATGGGGTGGAGGATGGAATCAGGGAGCACACTTAAAGGGCCACCCTGTCTAGGGAAGAGCCAGGAATTGGGGTTCCCGTTTGCTCCAGGAGGGCGGGCCATTAGAGCTGGGGGAGTGGCACTGTGGCTCATGAGCTGGGCGTGTGGGGCACCCGCGGAGCTAGAGGAGGGCCATGGAGCGGGGGCAGATCTGGGCCAGCGAGTTCCATGGGAGTCATGGCTGGAGAGGTGGGGGGACCACCACGGGGGCCTGTGCCAGGCTGAGGAGTTTAGAAAAGCTTCCTGGAGCTTAGAGGCTGGGCATCACATGGGCTGGGCTGCCTGGAGTGGGACAGCTGCCGCCGCAAGATGCAGGGCTTAATGGCAGGGGCACTGCTTCTTGCCCTGAGCCAGGATGGGAGCTGTTTGGGGGGTGGAAAGGAGAAGCCCTGTCCCTTTGTTATTTTACTGTTCAAGGCTCTGTACTACATGCCCCTAGGACACCTTTTCTTTTTTGGGCTGAGAGGTGAGACCAAGGAAAGGGGGAAATGGAGGCACTTCCTGTGTCCCTGCCCCTCAGTGTTCCCCTCTGCTTCAGAGTGGCGTCAGGGCCGCATGGCACGAATCATCCTGCAGGACGAGGATGTCACCACCAAGATTGACAATGACTGGAAGAGGCTGAATACTCTGGCTCACTATCAGGTGATCCTGGACCTCCCACCCTCTGGCCATGGTTCAGCCTCTTTCCTTGGAAGCTGGTGTCCAGGCCTCTGGTTGTGCGTGGGTGACAAATGTTGGGCAGAAAGGGGGACAAGGGTCACATGTATGACCTCCCCAGACCCAACACGGGGCCCGTCTGATTGCTCCAACAGTCTTGGGTGTGTGGCACTGGGAAGATGGGGGCTCAGAGTGGTGAGGTGACTGGCCTTCAGGCACAGCACCAGGAAGGGCTGAAGGTGTCCACAGCTCCTAATGGTGGGTCATGAGTTCCTGGCCCTCTGCCCACAGGTGACGGATGGGTCCTCGGTGGCACTGGTGCCCAAGCAGACGTCTGCCTACAACATCTCTAACTCATCCACCTTTACCAAGTCCCTCAGCAGATACGGTGAGGGGTCAGGTGGGGATAGCGGGCAGGGCTCATTGGCCTGAATAGGACACCTCCCCTGGGCCCCTCTACAGCAAGGTGGTGTAAAGGCTGGAAGGGGCCACATTATGGTTTGTCACTTGGACAGTTGGCCTTTCCCTCAATTTGGAGGCTGCACCTTTCCCCTTATAGCACACACTCACACTCAGCATGTCTCCTTCTATCGCTGACAGCCCAGGGAGGTGGGGCGGAGGACCCCAGTTTTCAGATGTGAAAACTGAGGCTCTGACAGAGGAGCTTCTAACCCAAGGCTGCCCGGCCAGGGCAGGGTGTGGGTGCTGGATGCAGCCAGCCTGCCAGCTAACTGTGTGGTGCCTGCAGAGAGCATGCTACGCACAGCTAGCAGCCCTGACAGCCTGCGCTCGCGCACGCCCATGATCACCCCTGACCTGGAGAGCGGCACCAAGCTGTGGCACCTGGTGAAGAACCACGACCACCTGGACCAGCGGGAGGGCGACCGCGGCAGCAAGATGGTCTCAGAGATCTACCTGACGCGGTTGCTGGCCACCAAGGTAGGCCTGGATGAGCGGGGGTGGGGACACGGAGGCAGCACAGCCAGTTGTCCAGGTCACTGAGGACGTGCGGGGGGCTCCTGGTGGTTCCCTGGAGCTCTGTGCCTTCGCCTACATACAGGGTACACTGCAGAAATTTGTGGATGACCTGTTTGAGACCATCTTTAGCACGGCACACCGGGGCTCGGCCCTGCCTCTGGCCATCAAGTACATGTTCGACTTCCTGGACGAGCAGGCTGACCAGCACCAGATACATGACTCCGATGTGCGCCACACCTGGAAGAGCAACTGGTACCTTCAGAGTGGGATTTAGCAGGGGGGCCGTGTGGGGCACTGGAACACAGTCAGGCTAGGTGGAGACCGAGCTTCTGCTGGAGGTGTGTCCTTAGGGCCCTGTTTTGATGGGTGAGGAGGAAGGGCAGCCTGGGTTCGCTGTTTGCCAGCTGTGGTCAGCCCATCTTCATGTGAGCCTTACCGAGTAACCTGTCTGGGGTGCGTCCGCTGCCTCCTGTGCTCTGGGACTGGGCATGTCCTGTGCTCCAACTCCGAGGACCCCCTTTGCTGTGGGAGCTAGATGTATGTATGTGCATGCGTGTGTTTACTCACATGTGCTGTGTGCGTCCCTGGGCATATATGTCTGTGTGCAAGAGTGTGAGCGTGGGATTGTGTGAGAAACAAACTTGATGAGCCAGGCCATGCCAGCCACTGGCAGTGATGAAGATGACAGAGGTATTGACCGCAGACGCTTTGGGAATCTCACCACCCCTCAGGTAGCCGGCTCTCTCCCCCTCACCCCCCCAGCAGCCACTACCCAGACTGGCGTTTGTTTCTCTGAACCTGACCACATGCACCTGCAGCATTTGGCCCATCCTCAGAGAAGCTCCTGTGCCTCTGCCTCCTCCTCCCTGGTCCCCTAGTAGTCTCACCCCTTCTAGCACTCTGACCTCCACGTGCTGTCGTTTCTAAAACCTAGACGCAGCCCTGGGCCTCTTGCTCTGCCCGTACTGCCTGTGAACTTAAAGGGGTTCCATGGGGCACCATGGGAGGCATCATCGTCTAGGTCAGCACCATCCAGGAGAATACTCGTAAAGTGACAGAATGTTCTAGATCTATGCTATCTAGAGTGGTGGCTGCTGGCCCCATGTGGCTACTGATCACCTGACATGTGACTGCTGCAACTGAGAATCTGAATTTTTAACTTTGTTTATTTAGAGTTAAACAACCACAGTCGGCTTGTAGCTTCTGGGTAGCCCAGTTGATGGCTGTATTAGAGGTGGCATTTTGGGCACAGAGGTCAAGTGTCTGTGGGAATGTATCCTCTGGAGCCCTTCCTGGGCAGAAACAGGGTTGTGATTGTGTACGAGTGCGTTTGTAAGCATGTGACCACATGGAGAGACTGTGCTCTAGTAGGTTGTGGGTGGCAGGAGACAGCCCTCACTTCCTGAGGGTCTCCACCCCTCTTTGGGCTTCAGTTTTTCCTCATCTACATGGAAATCTATGGTCAATGAAGGTCAGAACCAGGCAGGCCGGGAAGCTGCTGGTGGCCCTTTCCCCATGCTTTCCGGAAGGGATGCTGAGACCCCGTCTGACCATGCATCTGGCCTACCTCCCCACAGCCTGCCCTTGCGCTTCTGGGTGAATGTGATCAAGAACCCACAGTTTGTGTTCGACATCCATAAGAGCAGCATCACGGATGCCTGCCTGTCAGTGGTGGCCCAGACCTTTATGGACTCCTGCTCCACGTCTGAGCACAAGCTGGGCAAGGACTCGCCTTCCAACAAACTGCTCTATGCCAAGGACATCCCCAACTATAAGAGCTGGGTGGAGAGGTGAGGCGAGTGTTCACGGGGTGGGTGGTGGGCTAAGGGCCAGGAACCAGCTCATGTGCCGGCCTGCTATCTGCTGGCAGGTACTATGCTGATATTGCCAAGATGCCCGCCATCAGTGACCAGGATATGAGTGCATACTTGGCCGAACAGTCGCGGCTGCACCTGAGCCAGTTCAACAGCATGAGCGCCTTGCACGAGATCTACTCCTATATCACCAAGTACAAGGATGAGGTGAGCATGCAAACCAGCCTTACCCAAAGCTGCCTGCTTGACTCCACCCTGCTCAGCCCTTTACCAGGCCTTGCTAAGCAGGACTCCCTCCCTGAGACCCATTTGCCAACCTCACCCAGTCCCACCTTCTTCCTGGGCCTCTGGGCTAGCTCTGCTCCCCTGCTGGCCACCTCACTTGCTGGGGCAGGGATGCAACACTGTTGTGATTGCCCACCAGGCCCAGCAGCGTTAAGTTGGGCTGCAGCAGGTTAGGGAGCATGCTTCTAGAAGTTTGGGGGCTCAGGGAAGCAGATTACAGTAGCTTCCTGTGGTGGAGAATGTGAGTTGGTGATTGACTATTCTCTGAGGGCCTGTCAACGAGGTTGCTGGGCTTGGGAGGACATTTCTAGGGCCAGGCACCAGAGCCTTCCTCCTTTAGTGTTTTCTCTGCTGACCTGGAGTGAGATTTCAGCAGGTCTCCTTACCACCTGCTGCACAGAGATGGGGCTCCCTGAGGTATCTGAGCAGGGAGGACTGACTCGTGGGCTGAACTGGATAAGGCACACAAAGCTGGGGGGCATGGGCACTGCCAAGGCCCTGGGGCTAGAGTGGGCCTGGCTGCAGGGCTGTAGAGGCCCGGAGGCTGAATTAGAGCCACGTCAGGACGAGGGGGAGGAGGGGCACGGGGGAGACTGGGCTGAGGCAAGGGGCCTGTCACCAGGTGTGTAGGCCTTGGGGAACTTGGGTTTTCCCTGAAAGTGAGATGGGCCATCACGGTTTAGAGACAGACCTGTGATCTGACTGTCAGGTGCCCAGCGAAAGGGAGGGGAGGCAGGGACCAACTAAGGGCTGAGCCATGGGTGGCAGAGTCCAGGACTTGCTGATCAGACTGGCTTGGGTTATGACAGAGTGAACTGTAAGAGGGGGGAACGTCCAAGGATTCTGTCTTGGACTTTGATTTAAGTTTGAGGGGAGTAGAGCTGGGGCTCAGGAGAGACTTGGGCTCCAGGGTCAGCATGTGGGGGTCAGCAGTGAGCAGAAGGACCTTCAGCTAGACTGGAGGAGACGGCCCTGGAGTAGGAGGAGGGTGGGCTGAGATTCTGAGGTGGCAGGGGCTGGGTGTCTGGAAGCGAGGTTGGGCAGATGTGGCAGACGTCCCCAGAGCGAGAAGGACAAGCAGCAGATCCAGGTGACCTGGCAACACTGCCTGGGGACTGGGGACTAAAGCCTGCCGTCCTCGGGCTCATGAGGGAAACCAGAGAGGAGCTAGAGGTTCTCTGAGGAGCTCCACTGTAAAGGACACAGAGAAACTGAGGCGATGGGGTGGAGGGAGATGGTGACGTGACCACACGCTGATGGCCTGATGTGCCGCAGGAACCAGGAATGTGAACTTGGTGCTCCTGCTTCTTGGAGCGGCTGGAAGCAGCAGGCCAAGTTGCAGTGCATAGAAGGTTTCCAGGGGCTGGCGGCACGTCAGTGTCCCGGGTGGTCAGGCCCTGTTCCCATCTACAGATAGGGAACTGCACCAAGGGGATATGAAGGGCTGCCTGTGACCAGAGCCCTGTTTGGGGCTGGTGTTTTGGGGCTCAAGGGTTGGAATAGTGACTAGGGAAAAGGGGGACTCATTCTTCACACTCGTCCTGGGCGTGTTCAGGCTCAAAACCCAGGTTCCTCAGCTCAGAATGGAAGGGATGGAATTAGGTATCTGTTCCAGAGCCCCAACCAGCCACAGCCATGTCACTTGCTCATTGTGTACATCCTCCAAGCGTCCATGTAGTGGTCCCATATGAATGGCAGCCCCAGCCAGGCTCGCTAACACCGCTGCTTGCCTCCCCAGATCCTGACAGCCCTGGAGAAGGATGAGCAGGCTCGCCGACAGCGGCTCCGGAGCAAGCTGGAGCAAGTGGTGGACACAATGGCCCTGAGCAGCTGAGCCTCTGGGCTGCCATTGCCCAGTGGGAGATTAGTGAAGGGGCCTGCAGGGGTGGCCTCCAACCCGACAGCCAAAGCTGAGAGGTCCCTGGAGGCAGCCTTCTCCTGTGTGTGCCGAGTGCCTGTGTGCTCAGGGCAGACGTGCAAGCCAGTGTCCTCCCGGCCCTCCCATCCCCCTGGCAGAGAGGTCCTGGTTGTTACCGGTGTGGGTGAAACTGTCTGTAGCACCCTCCGTGCCCAGAGCTTCTGGCCACAGGCAGGAGAAGCCCAGGTGGAGCCTTCTCGGGGGACTCAGATGACTGCTAAAGACCTGGGCAGAAAGGCCGAGCCCTCCAGAAGGGGAGATTCCAGTCTGGTCGTCTCCTTGAGGCCAGGCTGGCAAGGCTAGAAGAGCCAGGACTAGGGGTTGGGAGGGGGTCAGCCTTCCTAGCTTCCCTGGCAGAGTCTAAGGGCTGAGGCCTGTCTGGCAGCCTGGGGGAGGCTGAATACCAGGCCTGGCCAAGGTGAGCTGAAGTCAGTCTGGGCCATTGCCACCGCCTGCCACCCTCATGCTCACTGCTGCAGCACACTCCATCCTCCGATTCACCGTGTGCTCTACGGTGGAG